>SKCR01001811.1:0-124337 GCA_019454045.1 Zanthoxylum bungeanum | reverse complement strand
TAAAATTTGGATATACAGAAGTGATATGAAATGACATGATGTGAAATGATTGAGTTCCGGTTCAGATTGTGGATAGAATAAATAGTATGAAATTCGTATTATGTTTTTCAGATGTGATATGAAATGGCAGCCCCAGATCACCGATGAACGATGAGAAAGGAATGAGATGCGCGTGGTGGTGGGTATCACGATCTTGGTTCATCACTTCGTTTCACGGCCCGAGCCACCCGTCAAATCGAAGCTCTCGAAGAGTACTACAAGTTGGCAGTGATGAATTTTCCGTTTCGTGCATGGTTGCACAAGGTTGGAGGAAGAAAAATTTGGTGAATACTTCCCTATGAGTGAACAGTAGCTCCGACCAAAATTTTGATGATTCCAGCGCGTTCGTAAGGATTGTTTGGAGTTCGTATATGCTCTCAAAATCTCGGTAGGACCTCCCGGAAAAAACTCACAAATTTCAAGTTTATTGTTAAATGTCCGGATGTATCTAGTGGCTTCGTAGAGTAGCATACTGATATAAATTGAATTGTTTGAGTATGAGTTTATCGAATATGTGTATTTGGTAGAATCTGAGTGGAAACAGAACGAATTGGATCGATCTGATAGAATATGTAAGTTTCATATAAAAGTGAGTTTTCCGTGTATTGATGTGTGTTTGATTGTAATGACAGATATGAGATACATATGATGATAAGATAATGTTTAGATAAATCTGGGATGGTTATGAGGGTTCAACACCTTTCCGTAGTGTTTGCGGAAACGTTTTCGGAAGATTTTCCAAGAACACACGTAAACTGAGGATTTAAGTTCACTAGTGGCTCAAATTAGTTTGTAATGGTGTTTTAAGACTATTGGAATTGAAAATATTGAAATCGGACTTGATTTGGTTGTCCCGGGAAGATCTGGAATTAATCATTTTTACCTTATCAGCAGTAATTTGAATTATCTCATGACCTAAGAGTTTTCTCTCACCTACTTCATTCCAAAAAATACGAGTCATGCATTTCCGCCCAAACTAGCATGTTAACTATTATTATAGTCAAAATCCATCAAGGATAAATACTGATCCCAACTACCTCTAAACTCCATAACACAACCTTTCAACATATCCAATACGGTCTGAATGGTTCTCTCTGACTGTCCATCAGTATGAGGATGGAATAAAATACTGAACTTCACTTTAGTACCCAAAGCCTCTTGTAAACTTGGCCAGAATCTTGATGTCAATCTCATATCTCTGTCTGACACAATTGACACTGGAGCTCCGTAATGTCTCCCTATCTCATACAAATTTATCTATGCTAACTTTTTCAGAGGAAAATAAACTTTGATAGGTAGAAAATGAGCTAATTTGGTCAATCTTTCAACATTCACCCATAATGAATCATGCCATTTTTTCGTACAAGACAATCCTGACACAAAGTCCATAGTGATGTGTTCCCATTTCTATTCGGGAATACGAAGTGATTGTAATGTTATTGCTATGATTTAATCTAGTGTCACACTAAGCACTTCGATACAAATTCTGCTATCTCCTCCTTCATGTCTTTCCACCAATAAGTCTCATTAAGAGTTCTATATATCTTAGTACTGTCTAGATACATAAGATAAACAGAGTAATTGGCTTCCTACATGATCTCTCTTTTCAAGCTCTCTACTTCATGTACATATAATCTATCTCTGTGCATCAACGTACAATAATCTCTACGTGATAAATCTGATAGTATCAAATTGTTCCAACATAAACTACAATTTGAAATCCATCAATAATCCAATATCTTATAATAAATTATTGTTTGTGGTAACAGATCTATCTTCAAAATAAGATTTGGTATGAGCTTCCTTATCATGGTTACATCAAATTCTATAATCGATATATTAAAAAAAAATATAAAGGGTTTAGTATTCATGAAATTTTCCAAAATCAAAAGAATAAATAATTTTAAATTTAAAGAGTGAAAGAGGATTGTTAAACGAGTAAAATCTATAATCGATAATTATGCAAAACGCAAAAAAAAAAATTAAATAAATAAATTAATCGACTAATCTAGTTAGAAATTCTACTTCAAGTGCCCTGATTCTTTTTGCAGCATAGGCTTTTGATGGCGATTGCACACAAATGCATGTATCACACAAGTAATATAAAATTATAGATCCTACAAATAATTATTATTAATGTCTAATATTAATATTTTACAACCCAAAGCTTGTTTATACTAACGATTAAGAAAGGTAAGAGTTATTAACTAAGAAAATTATGAAGGAAAAACAAAGTAAATAATAAGCTGTAACACCTCGGTAATCTTGACGACTATTACGTTATGAGACGCATGTTACATGATATAAATTATGTTCGAAAATGTATACATTCATGAAATGACTTTTGGACATTCGGTAAATTCCTCATGGTTCCGATACAGAATTCATTCCAAGATTAAATCCGGATTGCCCGTGATATTTAGGCCGTAACCTTTTCATACAATCTCTGATTTTTATGAATATTTTATTATCGGAATGCTAGGATCGAGACATACAACTTTCGCGTTGGACATTTTTCTAAATTCAAATAAAAAACAAGTCAAAAATCAAACTTTTCACGGAAGCTACAGTAATTTGGAGAATGACCTAGATTTTGGTGATGTGTCACCATCTTAACCACTCATTTCATTACACAAAAATCAACCATTGCCTATATAAAGGACACTATTCACTCATCTCCTCTAGAGGTAAAAACGTGAGCTAGGGCAAGAGGGCTTTCAAAAATTTTCTTCTTTCTCATGCAGGCTTTGTTGAAAAGGTTATGAATCTCAAGTTCCAAACACACAAAAGTAAGCTTCTAACTTTTTTTCTCTCATTATTTTTTAGTTTTGGGCAAATAAATCAAAGCCCCAAATTCACACCATATATGCCATAGAGTTGGAAATTGTCTAATTGGCATTAAAAGCATTATTAGCATGTATTTTGAGAAGTGTCTTGATGGTTTTAGCTTGGAATAAAGCTTTTATGTGTATAAATGTGTTGGAGAAATATTCTTTGACATTTGGTGATATTAGATAATATTTGTATTTGGGTTGAGGATATGAGACGAGTTTTGATATATGTCGTATAGGGAATTACTTTGAGAATTTTCATATTGAGGAGTTGACCGGTGCGTAATCACACTCGTATAACGCAAGCGCACGTATCGTTCAAGTAGTATAAAAAGTATCGATCCCACGAAGACTTAAAACCTTTGCTATTAAAGATGAAGTGGTTATCTTACAGTTGGGTAATATATTAATTTATTAACCTGGAACACTAAATTATGTAAAAGCCTCTTCCGATGGTCGATTACAAATACCCAGTATAACCCAATTGAACCATATGACTATGTCAACCAAATTACATGGATTCATTAAGTTTAAGCTCCAATTATGGCTACCCCCGCCCGACAGGTATATTCCTATCCTGTAAGGAAATGATGCTATGGGTCATAATTGTCCAACACGGCCAAGCCAAACAATTTGGGGAAAAATTATCTAATCAAATTTTCATAAAATTAATCATGCATAACTCTAAGTTATCATAATCTAAGCATACTCAAACAATCAATGTGATAAAATCATGCTCCAAGCAAAAATACCCAAATTCAAGATTATGAACCCTAATCAATTTCATGCTTAACTTGGCTCTGATACCATTGTTGGGTTCTCTAAGAACATGCCTAGGATCATTTAAGCATAAAATCATGGGAATACTCGAAGTAAGATTGCAGAAAAATACTTACAATGATACAAGAAATGAGTATTGATGTTATCTTATTGAAGAGACTGATCCTTATACCTATACATAAGCGATGTTGGATATCGACTCCGTAAAGTGGCAAGAGGCCATGAAATCAGAGTTAGACTTTATGCATTTCAATCAAGTTTGAGACTTGGTTTAGCCTCATGAAGGAATTGTTCCTATCAGTTGTAAATGGGTTTACAAGAGGAAGCATGAGGTTGATGGAAATATTAAAACCTTTAAGGCCCGACTGGTAACTAAAGGTTACATGTCGCGATCTGGTGTCGACTAAGATGAAACTTTTTTTCCCAGTTGCGATGTTGATGTCTTTTACAAGCAAAATGAGTATGTTGCTTGGTCAACAACAAAGCGGTAACTTCGTTCCATATCTCTTTTTATTTTATTTATTTTACTTATTTTAGTTTATTCTTTTAATTATTCTTTTTATCTATTTATTTTAATTTTTAGTTTTTGTTTAAATTTTGATTTTTAGTTTATTCTTTTTTTTTCTAGTATTTTATTTTTGTATTTATTTTAGTTATTTTATTTAAGTTTTAGTTTTAGTTTGATTTTAATTTTTAGTTTATTCCTTTTATTTATTTATTTTTATTTTATTTTTCTCTTGTTTCCCGTATTATTTGAGCTTCAATTACATGTCTAGACGTAGGGATAAATTTGGTAGATTTGTTAGGGCTGAAGAAGGAGATTCAGACTCTGACCACATATTTGAAAATCTTTTTGCCACACCATCCGCGTCTAGCGCACATAATATGAGTGAATACGAGAGACCACCCAGGAGGACTCTTGAAGAGTACCTCCACCCAACTTGCACAACTACACCATCGTGCATAATGTTTCCCCCTAATGCACCACATATAGACTTTAGGCCTGGAATGATACAGTATCTTCTAACTTTTCACGATTTAGAGAGCGAAAATCCTTATGTGCACATTAGGGAGTTTAAAGAGGTAGTAGAAACCTTCCATGACCGGTTCGGAGCCACTGATACAATTAGACTTTAGTTCTTCCCCTTTGCCATTAAGGATAGAGCTAAGAGCTGGTTGTATTCTTTAAGACAACGATCAATAGGATCATGGGGCGAGATGACATAGACATTCTTTAACAAATACTTCCCACACCATAAGACTAATGCATTGAAAAGACAAATCTCCACCTTCTCCCAGAGAGACAGCGAAACCCTTTATCAAACGTGGGAGAGGTATATGGAGATGTTAGCTATTTGCCCTCACCAAGGATATGAGAGTTGGCGCTTAGTAAGTTATTTTTATGATGGTCTAACCCCTAGAGAGCGCCATTTTATTGAGACTATGTGTAATGGTGAGTTCATCCGAAATGACCATGATGAAGCATTCGAGTATTTAGATGACCCAGCTAAGAAATCTCAAACATGTACTCGACCGAGTGCCTTGGATAACATTGATATGACACACCCCACTTCTTCTAGCAGAAGCCTACACCACTTTAGGGAAGAGGACATCCTTAGGGCACAATTGGAGCTATTGACTAGACATATAGGACCTTTAAAAGCCAGAGATAGCAAGATTGTGCATTCAGTCGTCCATCTAGAACCCCAAGAGTGTCTTGCATACGGTGAGATGAGGGGCACATATGAGGAATACTGCAACACTTTAGGGACGTACCAAAAGCCTTACACACCTTACTCAGACACTTATAACCCTAGTTGGAGGAACCATCCCAATCTTAGTTGGAAACATGATTCTCATCAGCAGAGTCAAACATACCAACCTAGAGGTTATAGTGCTCCCCAGTATCACACAATTTCCATTCATAAGAATTCTTTATAGGATACTATACAAGCATTCATAGAAGCCCAGAAAGCAACTATAGAGGCCCATAAATCATATGTGGAGACCCAGAGCAAAACCAATCAAAGTTTTGAGTCGTTGATAACTCAGGTAACTGAAGATAATAGGGAGATTAAGAGACAGATCTCTAATTTAACTAATGGCATGAGTGTTCATGAACAAGGAAAATTCCCATCCTAGACTCAACCTAATCCACTAGGGCAACATATGACACAGGCTAATCATAAAGTAGCCAATATAAGAGGTGTTAATGCCATAATCACTAGGAGCGATAAAGAGGTAGGAGTGTAGGACATGTCCAAAACTGTAGGTGACCATAAGGATAATAGTGAAAATACCCGTCAGGTAGACCAAGAGCCACATTTCCCAATTAAAGTACCATTTCCTCAAGCACTTAACATTTTTCATGTCGAGAAGCAACCACATGATGATGATGAGTGTAATTAATCATACATGCTAGAAACATTACTACCGGAAATAGCTTCTTTGCACCATGAGTCAAACCCTCCCAAAGTGAAATTGATTCCAAGGAACCAGAAAATGAGGAAAATAAGAGTTCGGGCTCAATTAAAGATGATTTATGGGAGATTAAAAAAGAGGGTGAGCCAACGTTTCCTCATGAGCAGCCCAAAATTTCAAAAATCCTCATACCCTAGAGGATCAATGGATACACTGCCACAACTAGATAGAAATTCACTCACATGTCTTAATCAGTACGCTAGATGGAAGCCACCATGAACAACTTAAGTGGTTACGTCTGGCTGAAGACATTAAACTTAGCGCTAGCGGGGAGGCAACCCTTGCATCTGTATTTATTTATTTTTACTTTGTTTTATTTTATTATGTGCTAATTGCATGTTTTATTTTTATTGTTTGCATAAGTATTTATGCAGATTTTAGCACAACCTACACAGCCACACAACTAAAGTCTTACCAGCAGGAACCTGATCAACTCCGCGCCTATTAATGTTGTTCCTTAATCATTTTTCTTTATATTTATCTTACATTGAGGACAATGCAAGTTTTAAGTGTGGGGGTGTATGCGTGTGCATGAAAATACCTGTATAATACTATTAAAAAAATTTGTTTTTAGTCCTTAATAGTTAAACATAAGTCCTATGATGATATTGTTTATTTTAGAGTGAAATCTTAGAAACACTAAGTTCTTTATTGTACTTTTATCTCATACATTGAGTAATTGATCTAGGTTAGACTCGTAAGCACTTAATTATAGGTTTTTAGCAGTGGAAGCCTATGTAGTTAGCAAGGTGACTAGTTGAAAAAATTGCATGCCGATGAATGACTGTTTGCTTAGATGTCTATCCAGATTTACTAGTGTTATGATGTGTGGTATGGTTAAAAAGAAAAAGAAAAAGTCTCTAAAGAAAAAAATTAAACCACCTATAACCGATAAGCGTGAAGCTACCCATGGGCGAGTATTAGGACCACCATGAGGAGAAATGCTACCTTAAAGGGTATGTGTGTTGAAAAAAAAAAGAAAAAAAAAAGTTGATAAAAAAAAAAAAAAAAAAAACAGACAAGAAAAGAAAAAAAATCATACCATAATGAGCACATAAATGCAACTACAGAGCATAATTGAGATATCTAGGTTGGTTTAACCCATCGATCCCAATTTTTAAACGAAATCATTGATTTGGCTTATCTAGGAATAAAGTTGTGAACGAACCTTTACACACACACATTGTGAGTACGGCTTAGATGATTTATTCAAAGACTTGGATTTGAGTTGCATTGAGTACTGTGAAAGTTCTCTGGTTTCATTACTGGGCATTCTTTGAGGACAATAATATGTGTAACTATTGGGACTAGTTTATTTTGTTATTTTCAGTTTGCATGATTGTATGTGTTTTGCATGACGTTTGTGGGTATCGTTGCTGTAAGCCGTCACAAGACTATAACTGGTCCACTAGGGACACCTAGGGGTTTAAAGGCTTGTTGCATACGCTAAATGCAATCGTGATCCCTACGAAAGTGGCTTATATAGTTTTATTTATTTATTTAGTTCTTATTTTATTTTTCGCTTGAATTGCTAGGGACTAGCAATAAGCTGGTTGGGGGTTGTGATAAGTGCATGAAAGTGTACTTAGAACATTGCTAACTCGATTTGTTATCATATATTTAATCTTAATTAGAGTTCATTTTGTGTTTTGTTATTAGGAGCAATGAATGAAAGAGAATTGAGCAGTGGAACATGTTTCGGAGCCTAACAGATGCATCACATGCAATATTTGACCGAATAAACAAGGAGTCGCGTTGACCATCAATTAAAGAAAGCATGGAGTTTGAAATTGTGGTATAGCTTTGATGTGGGCCCAAGTTGCCAAGTTACAAAAGAAGAAGAATGACAAATGTGGCGTGACTTTGAAAGAAAAGAAAAGAGAGCATGTGGGCCCCTACAAAATTGCCTTCTAATTTTGCTTATAATACTAAAGGTGGCATGAAGGCAAATTAAGAGGAAACACAAGTGGGGCCGAATATCCACTTAAGCTAGGGTTTTCAATTTTACATGTATATAAAAAGCAACACAAAAGTTGTTACGTGAAAAAAAAATAAAAAGCTCCATACGTGAGGCTGGGCGCAGTTCACGCAAAAATAGAAGCAAAATATTTGGAGGAGAGCCAGATAAGTGTGCAAGCAGAGAAGAAGACGCGGAGCTGTGATAATTCAAAAAGATATGTCTCTCCAATCCCAGGCTATCTTTAATTCTTTTATGGAGAACTAATCTTCTAGGCAAAGTTAGGGATGAACTCTTGTTTTAAATTTCTTATATTTATGTTTTTGATTTCTTAAGTACCTTTAACGTTTAATATAATTAATTTTTGTTATTCTTTATTATCCTTTGATTTATTAGCCCAGAGACAATGTTTTGTCAAATCCCATATAGATCTAGTCATGCTTCTTCTATATGTGGTTTGCGAACTCAGCTATGACTGGTAAAGTTATTTTGCATGTTGGTCTTCTACTGCAGTATTTTCTGATGGTATATTGTCGACGTTAGATAGCTCATAAAGATGACTTTTGTGTGATGTTAACATAGAGAAAATAATCTTTAATTAGCTTAGAATTTGATATGCGTAGAGTTGAATATCTTCCGGTTGTTGGTTTGGGATGTGAAACCCTCAACTGAGTAATAACATGAATTAATAACTAAATATAGGAGTTTGATACAAGAGAGATTCTTGATGCTTTGCTGTTTATCTCTGCTGATATCTTTACATTTTTTTATTAATTTTTACTTTATATTATCAATTCAATCTTATCTTTATTTAAGTTAGTGTTAATGTTTTTATTTGAGTAAATTAGTTCATGTAACCATCTCTCTGAGGAATCGACACCCCAGGTATACTGCGATAACCGCAAGTTATTTTTGGGCGTAATCAGTATGTAAGCTTAAGAAGTCCATTTATGGACTTAAACAAGCTTCGCAAAGTTGGAATCTTTGATTTGATGAGATAATCAAATTGTCTGGTTTTCTCAAGAATTCGAAAGAATCCTGTGTGTATAAAATTATTGGGTCGGTGTCGCGACGCGTTAAAGGTTGAGCATCGCGACGCGTGCAATAGTGATGACAAGTGTCAGCAGGCTCCATTATTGGCCCGATGTCGCGACGCATTTTGAGCATCGCGACGCGCCTTGTAAAATTCTAATTTTGCCATTTTGGTCCAAATTTCATCGTTTTAGCCCTGAATTGATTCTAGTGAGTCCCGATATTTTATTTATCTAGAAAATAAACACAAACACATCAAAACGTTTATAAAACTCGAGAAACTATATAAAATATTAAGTAAAAGGGACGGTAAATATTGATATATTTTCCGCTCATCACACCCCCAAATCTAACATTTTGCTAGTCCTTGAGCAAAATAAACAAAACAAAATGAAATAAACAACTTTAAAATAAATTATCCTAAGCCACTTTCGTAGGGATCACGGTTGCACTTAACGTATGCAATAAGCCTTGAAACCCCTAGGTGTCCCTAGTGGACGAGTTATAGTCTCGTGACTGTTTACAGCGACGATACCAAAAAACGTCAATAAAATGTACATTCAATCACAAAAAAACAAGATAAATAAGTTAGTAACTAAACAAGTGAAATTCTTATCCAAGTTTATAGTTGTTTTCTTCCTTTCTAAATTATCAAATAAGTAAATTCTTCGTTTATTTTTACCATTCTCCTTAAAAAACCAACAAGGTATTAATCAATTCATTATTCCCACAATATTCATAAGTGTAGTTGAAAAATATAGTAATATTTTTGTCCTAAAATTATATCAGAATTTACACATTTTTTACAATGGAAATTTTTTGTACATTTTTTAAGGGCATGTCTATGATACCCAAGGGTATCACATACACTTGGGTATCAAAGTTGCATGTTCAATGCAACTTTGAGTATTGAACATGCAAATTTGAGCATTAAATATGCAACTTTTATCAATAAATATGAAATTTTTTAAAACATGAAATTTTTTAAAACATGAAATCAATTGCATGTTTATTAGTAGAAGTTGCATGTTCAATGCTCAAATTAGCATTGAACATGCAACTTTGAACCCAAGGGTATTTGATACCCTTGGGTATCATAGCATTACCTTTTTTTTAATAATAACATCTTTAATCCTTCTAGCGAGCTTTGGGCCAATGACTCCCAAAACAGTTGGCTTTAGGGCACTAGGTGTTAAGACACCCATATGGACTTAATTGCTCAGATCTCATATGTTAAAAGCTCTACCGTTTGACGTGAACAGTCACTGCTTACTGGGCAAGACGTTTAGTTACTAAGTAGAAACTTTATTATTATTAACTCAGGCTTTTACCATTTGACACGAACAACCAATGCTTAATGAGGCAAGACATCTGGTTACTAAGTAAAAGCATGGTTAATTATTTATATACACATTTATTTTTTATTCCATCGCTTTCAGGTGCTTCTCCAATAATTAGAGCACTGAATATTACAAACTTTCACTTACAACTCATGTTCGTATGTTACCATGTATGTTGATAATACCTGTCAAATGAGCATATAAAGATCAAATTTAGTCAATATTATGGAGAATTCACGAATTTAAATAATTGAAAAGGAAATAAACAAAAATTAACTTGTTACGAATTAGGCTGAGATAGGTCTCAGGTGCGGAAACTCTTTACACAACTATCTCAAACACAATTCTACTTGGTTAGTAAAGTAAAAAACATAAAAAAAAAAAAAAATTATTTCTTAATTATTTTTATTAATTTTTTTAATAAAAAAAAACATCACAAAGGCAAATAAAAATAAGAAACTAATCAACTATTCCCTCCCCCAAACCTAATTGAGACATTGTCCCCAATGTCTCAAAAGAAGAAGAAGAGTTTAGAAGACAATACCTAGTTAGCGTGGAATTCTACATCTAAAAAGAAAACTACAGATTAAGATCTAGATTTATTCTACGCTTTTTTCCACGTTCATTATCAGACAAGTTCAACTTGGAACGGATCTTATATTTGGTTCAAAGGATAAGAGTTGGTCAATTAAATTATTGGTTGTTTTGGCAGTGAGGAAGAAATATTTTACGGGTTTTGAAAGAAACCCATTTCTTTTGGCATCTTCAAGAAACACAAAAAGAAAATCAAAAAATCCATTGACATTAAATATTCCAATAGGTTTCTGATGAATGTGCAAATTCGCCTAATATATCATTGTGAATATTTCCTCCATCGCGCCCAGGCCTTATGGTAAAGCAATAAAAGCATCAACACGATTCATTATTTCAAAACGTCTTTCGGATATACCTGAAATAATGCATTCCTTTCCGTTTGATTTTTTGATAAGATTTGCTTCTACCAAAGTTTTGGGATGATCACAAAAACTTGACTGCCACCTTCACGTACGACCTTTGAAACATACCCCATCAGTCCAAGATTACCTCCGCCATATACTGTAACATCCCCGATTCAGGAGATGTTATCGGTAGGGATAGACCGTACTAACCATATAAGCCTCAGACTCTCTAATAATGAACATACACTAATATTCCTTTCTTTATTAGTATGGGACCGTAGCCCAAGAAAAACATGGCATACAAACTAAATATCTGTAAATGAAATCTTAATAATACACTTTAACAATGTCTATCTTAAAACACAAGACTACTACATAACTTTCATTTGACTCTAACTGGACTCTCTCACTCTCTCTCTGACTTGGACTGATGGACTCCATACCCAAGTGACTACATCAATATCCGTCCTCCCAAGATTGTCCTCCAAGAATACCTGCAACCAGAGAAAACTAGGAGGGGGGGTTAGATCGTTATTCGATCAAAGTGAGTGGACGAAAAATGAAAATACTGAAATAAAATCATTTGGTTCTAAAACCAAGATTTCAACGAAATAACATATAGGAAAACTTTCTTTCTAAAAACTTTGCTTGAAACCACTTTAGTAAAACTTCTCTTTCTAAAATCTTCTTTTGAAAGTTTGGTTTCTGAAAACTATTTCTGATCTCTGATTTTCTAAAAACTGTTTACTGAAAATCTGACAACTGTAAATTGCTCTGTATCTGAAAACTTTGACGTATAAGGGCGTTACGTATCGCCGTCCCAAATGCGCCTAACTGGAGCCAACAGTGCAAATCCATGACTTTGGGGCATTACGTATCGCTGTCCCCCAAAGCATGCCACTACTGTCTATGAAACTAGTGGTCTTGGGGCGTTACGTACCGCCGTCCCCTTAGCCATATTCCAGGATCTGAGGCATTACGCATCGCCATCCCCCCAATCCTCTACATGTGCATATGTTCTCTGTCTGTCAATTCTATGTCTGTACAAGTTGCTTACTGAGGTGGACTTTTTCCCCATGCATTGAAAAACATAAAATCATACATTGATTCTCAAAACTATACAAAACATTTTCTGAAGGACATTTCTTTTCTCGAACATAACTTTGCATGAAATGACTGTAAAAAAAATCTTCTAACGCCCTAAAGCGTAAAAATATAAGCCTGAAATAAAAATAACAAAATAAAAGTCAGTTTAAAAAAAGAGTGTCCACTCACTATGTTAGAGTTCCAATAGACTTCCTTCACTTTGCTAGCGAAACTTCTTATACCTGCGATGATTTATCATCGGATAACTGGTTTAGAAATAGACCAAGAAACGTATTACATAATCAGATTGAAATTGGCTTATTCAAGTAAACATTATCACTCTGAAGGCATCGTACATATATCATGATGTATTATGAACATACGAGTTGATACAGAACTTATAGGGTAGCCTCTAACGTGTTCGGGTGAAACTGAGATGGTATAAAACTGAATTGGGCAAATATTTACCCATGCGTCGTGATGTAAGGTAGGGCGCGTCGCGACACGCATCGTCCAGAGGTGAGCCTTTCGCGTCTTGACGCGTCTTACACCAGAAGCATTCCTGGATAATTTTCCCATATCATGTCGCGACACGGGGCTTTTTGGGTCGCGCCACAAGGCCAGATTCATGCTTTAATCTTCATTCTCTAATACCTAATTTGCTCCACCTTTCCCCCTAACCATTTCACAAGCAATTACCTTAAATTAAACATTATATATCTCCATCAATATCATTCTTCCATCAACTTAAATCAATACTAAGACCTTTATTTTAATTTCATACCCAAATTTGGCTAGTTGGGGAATCAAAACAATCATTATTCTCTTAGCATAACAATCACTCAACCATCATCATTTTCAAATCATCATCACATAACAATCATCAAAACACCAAGATTCAATACATACCAATTTGGGTCAAGATCAATTATTACCTTGTTTTGCTTGATTTCCATTCACCCTTCAAATCTTCAATACTTGCTCTTCTTCCTTCAAGCTCTTGAGGAATTGTTTTTTCCATTCTTCCTCATCTTTTTCTTTTTATTTTCTCTTATTTCTTCTATTTTTCCCATCTCCCCCACGTTTCTCTCTTCTTTCTTTTGTTTCCAAATTTTTGAAACATTGAATAGTAGCCCTCTTAATATAGTAGGACTTAATTGATATTAAGAATTATGTGGAAAAGTGTAGAATAATGGAGAATGTTTGAGATTTTTCCATTTGGGTCCCAAATCACTATTTATCCAAATGTTATCTTGCGTTTTTGACCTATTTCGAATCCAAATTTAAAATAATATTTAACTTGAAAGTTGTAGGCCTCGATCTCATATTTCTAACGATATATAATTCATAAAAATCAGTGTTCGTATGAGAAAGTTATGGCCCAAATACTATAGGATATTCTTAGCAGAACATCATATAATCCTGCATCGAATTTCGAAGAATTTACTGTTCATCCATAAAGTCATTATGTGAATGTATATATGCTCGAACATAAATTATATTACATAACACTCGTCCCGCGGTGTAACATTACTACAGTCAAGGAGTCAATAGTAGTAGGGACCTCCGGTCGTTACAAATACTCCCCCCTTAAATATGGTTAGTCCTCGAATGCTCTTTAATCTTGGGTTCTTATCATAGATCTCGGGATAATAGGTTCCTTATAAGCTACCCACTTAAATTGACTATATGCACATCACCTTAATCTCACTCACTAAAATACCACTTCCCGACGACCTTCTATGTGCTTATTTTGCTGGAACTATACTATGTCATCAGAGATTCTATTTAACTTAACAACGAAAATCTCTACGTGACTTAATATTTACCACTTAACTGATAGGGATTGATATTCTCTATCTTTAAACACATGAATCCTACCTCTTGTCTTGCTTGGGTAAGCTACTTGATAGTTTGTGGCTTTATTGAATATCCCATTAGGTTCTTTACTGAGAAGTATTACGTTGTTCTTGTTTCATAAGATCTTTTTTGGGTATATTTATATACCGTATTTCTGGACCTTTAGTTGTGCTCAATATTCCCTATTTCTAGGAAATCTCTTTCTTCTAGATCTTTACTTATGCTCCACAATCACTTAACTCGATCAAGTTCTTAGTAGTGGGTACCCTTGAATCTTACTAAAGATTATGATGTCTCCATACTTGTACTAAGTATTCCTTTGCTCCACTTGTCCAACTTATCTTAATATTATTTCTCATCACTTTGCTATTAACTTTTTATATTCTTCTTGCAACCTTCGACTGTTTATAAGTTTCTCTCTTCAAGTTCCAAAATTTATGCTTTTCTATGGGGGCTTGGGGTTTTCTAACTTACTGATATTGTCTACCGACGCCGTTTGTACTCAAAATGTTACTTCTGGGTAATTTCCTAGTGGTCCCTTTCGAATGGTTAAAATTCAAGCTCAAGTGGGTGCACTTGGTAATTAAACGTATTCTCTGCTGTTCATATCGATGTTAGCGACTTGGTTCTGGTTAAAGTTCATACTCTTTCGTACTTTGCTTTCAAAGGTCGTTACTTATATACTTGTCAATATTCTGTAGCTCAAGAATTTATTCTCTATGCCAATTACATATTCGCAAAAATTTATCTATTCGTCTCCATACTTTGATACGAATCTACCAAACCACCCATACCCGCAGCTAAAACCATCCAAAACCCATAGTGGTTTGGTCATCTTAGACTAGGGCTGGGTACTTCTGTCTTTGCTAATTGGGTAAATTCTCCTACCATTGTTGCACCTTGGTAGTTTTACTTCTAAACCTTTTACTTACTGGCTTTTCTGTATTCCCTCGTGCTCTGTTCTATGCCTGAATCTTCTGTGATCTACATCTTTGGCTCCCTATCCGAATCATATTACCTCTCACATGTTCCTATTCATGTTTAACGCTATTCTCCTCCATTATTGTCACATTTTAACAAATACTTCATCTCTTTATTGCTTCATCCAATTTCTTCTTTTCTCGCTAAACATTTTCTATCTTCCGGGACTACCTTAAGACATTCTTCATGGTCCATATCTTCTATTGTGGTCTAACGAGGGTTGGGAGGGTGGGAACTTATCTTGAGGATTTTGTGCTTATGATAATCAAGTGGCACATATTCCTCGTATAGGAGTCTAGGATTATCGTATATAAATGTATGATGTCTCTTCCTATACTAGGGTACTATTGCTAAGACTTGTCTGGCTTTCCTTTTCCAACCTAACTCCTGATTATTTTCAATAATTAATCACTCCATGTCTTCCGTAAAATCCTTCTAGAGTCATGCACCCTAACAACTTCCTTGTACTGTCTTTTTACTTCTTCCTGTTAATTTCTGTTGCTTAACTCTCTGAAGTTACTATTTGCTTTCTTTGAGTACTGCTATACTTTCTTAGAAGACTTGTTCTGCTATAAAATTTTCTTCCATGTCTCAGTTTCTTAAACTCCTTACTTCTTTACTTTCCTGAAAACTCTATCTACTTCAACTACTCAGGATATCACCAACTAATCTTTGGTTCATGTACTACTCTTTTCCTAGTCCTTCTTCTCAAATCCATTAGACCCGTTATAAATGGATCACTATATTCCCAAGAAGCGTTCTCCATGATCTCTTCGTACTTTTAAGTCTTTACTTCTTCAAGGGTTCATTAATTCTATGGCGACTTCCAGACTTAGCTCGACTTATTGTAGCTTGAAACTATTATATTATGTGCTTCCTCTCTATACTTCACTTGAGCTTATCAATTTAATTGTCTAATCATCTCGCTATATATCTAACTTATCATTTCCTCTTCTTTATTGGTCCTTTTCTTTAATGGGTTCTAACTTAAGAAGTGGGCGTATGTTCACTGCCTTGATTAGAATATTCACTCATCCTATCTATCTTCAAGCTACATCATCCATGTCTCTAAACGTACTAAATCTTCCTGAAACTTGTTTCAGACCCTATCTTTTTGGCTCTACAAAATACTACTAAGTCTAGTGATGATTTGTTTCCAATGAACATGATCGACTACTGACCGGCGTAAACACACACGTATAACGCAAGCGTACATATCGTTCAAGTAGTATAAAAAGTATCAATCCCACGAGTACTTAATACCTAAGCTATTAATTTTATGAGGTCAAATGATTACTAGTATCTAACAGGTTGTTTGGTTGATTTGAAATGGTGACGATTCTAAATTTAAAAAAAAAAACAAGTAAATAAAATTATTCGAAAATAGGTTTTAAGAAAATTCAATATTAAAAACTACATAGGGTTGTGATTTCTTCTAATATCATTTTAAAATGAATTGGTTATCTTAAAGTTGGGTAATATATTGATTTATTAACCTGGAACACTAAATTATGTAAAAGCCTATTCTGATGGTCAATTACAAATACCTAGTATAATCCAATTGAACCATATGTCTATGTCAACCAAATTACCTAGATTCATTAAGATTAAGTTCAAATTTGGCTACCCCCGCCCGACAGGTATATTCCTATCCTGTAAGGAAATCTATTAAAGGGTTATCTATCCTCAAGGAAGATCATGGGGTATTGAGTCTAAGGTCTTAAACTTAAAATCCCTATGTCTAGTTCATTTTAAGTTTACCTAGTCAATTTTATTAGTGGCCAGTTAATAAAAAGAATTAAGATTAAGACTCAATAAATAAATCTTTATATTACCCAAACTATAATCTAACCCCTTATAAACTGGTGATATTAGATTTCATCACAACCCTAGATAACTAACTTAGTTACAACTCATAGCTAGGGCTGGTAAAACCTTAAAAGACATAAAATAAAATTTTAAGTCAAATTTTAAATAATTTATATATTATATTAAAGGGAGATTAATCTAAATAGCAATAGTAAAAGAATTACCTTTCACCCTAGAAGGGGGAAGTTACCTCCTCATGGTAAATAGTAAAAACTGTAAAAATAAAGAAAGTAAATTACTATTATTACAAAACGTAATTAAAATTTAATTACAAAACTTAAATTAAAGAAACCAGAGAGAGAAACTCCCTATTTACATCAAAGAAATGAGAGAGAATGGTACAACTGAAACTGAAACATCGAGCTGAATTTATAGGCATCAGTGGGGTCTTGGCGTCGCGACGCCAGGTCAGCGTCGCGACGCGCGTTAATCTTCGACACGTGTTGCTTGGCTTCGCGAGATCGTGACACGTGGCACTGTTATGTCGGCAGTTGACTTTTTGATGTCACCAACATGTGATGGCGACACGTGTCCAGGTGCATGTTAGCATGATTCGCTGAGATTTTGACACGTGGCAGATTCATTTTAGCGTAGATGATGATTGTCGGCACCGTAGGATGATGACACGTGGCACGTCGCAAGTTAGCAGATCTTCTATGATGGTGACACGTGGCACGACGCACGTTAGCAAAGTCAAACTTTTCAAATTCTGACACGTTGACCCGGCGCACATAAGCATGACCCGGTGCACGTTAGGCGTCGCGACGCCAAGGGCTTGCACGTCGCGACGCGCCCAAAATTACAAAAATGTCATTTTTTCAATTTTCACTGTTTTGGTCCAAATCACCTCCAAAATGTCCTGAAACTTTATTTATCTACAAAATAACACAAAACACATCAAAATTTTCACAAAACTCAAGAAACTATACCAAATATTAGGTTAAATGAGTGGGAAATAGTGATAGATTTACCACTCATCACACCCCAAACCTAACATTTTGCTTGTCCTCGAGCAAAACATATAATAAAATAACATAATAAAATTTAACTAAGCCACTTTCGTAGGGATCACGGTTGTATTTAGCGTATGCAACAAGACTTTAAACCCTAGGTGTCCCTAGTGGACGACTTGTAGTCTCGTGAAGGTTTAAAGCAATGATACACACAAACATTTTTAAAAAGTAAAAATGTAGTAAAACTAATGCACACAAAAGCAAAAAGACAAGAGAAAATAGAATAAAGAAGTTAGAGACTAATTAGGTGAAACTTCTACTCCAAGTTACTAGTTGTTTTCTTTCTTTCTAAATTTCTAAATAAGTAAATTCTCCGATTATATTTACCATTCTCCATATACACAGCCAACAACATATTAAACAACTCATTTTTGCCCACAACAGTCACAAGTGCAGTTGATAAGAGTGTAATATTTTTTTCCTAAAGTTCTATCAGATTTCACACCTTTTTGCAGCAATGGAATAAATTTTTTCATTTTTCTGATTTTTTCTTTGATTTTTTTCACTATTTTTTATTTATATACAATATCTTCCATCTATGTAACGAGTGTTGAGTCGGTGGCTCCCAAACCAGTTGGCTTTAGGGCATCAGGTGTTAAGATACCCCTACGGGCTTAATTACTCAGACTTCAGATATATATATTTTTACAGCATCTTTGATCCATGTAGCGAGCTTTGGGCCAGTGACTCCCAAACCAGTTGGTTTTAGGGCACTAGGTGTTAAAACACCATTTCAGACTTAATAACTCGAATCTCAAATTTTTTTTTTTTACTCCATTGCTTTTTGAGATGCTTCCTCCAATTAAACTAGAGCACTGAATATTATAAACTTTTCAATTATAGCTCATGTCTGTATGTTTCCATGTATGTTGATAATACCTGTCAACTGAGGATATGAAGATCCTTTTTAGTCAGTATTATGGAGAAATTACAAATTAAATAATTTAAAATGAAATAAAAAAAACTAACTTGTTTCAAAAATAGGTTTTGAGATACGTCTCAGGAATGGAAACTCCTTCCTCAGCTATCTCTTACCAATTTCACATTTTTAGTAAAAAAACAAACACAAAAATACAAAATATTTTTGTAATTTTTGAAAAATTTTCAATTTTTTTTTGTATTTTTCCAAAAATTTTGAACTAAAAATAAAAATAACACACAACTAAAAAGAAGGTACTGATCAACTAATTCCCTCCCCCAAACCTAAATGAGACATTGTCCCCAATGTCTTAAACAGTAGAAGAAGAGTTTGGAAGATAATACCTGGTTAGCTGAAATTCTACAAGAAATTAAAGGTTAAGATCCAGATTAACACGACGCCTCTTACCACGATCATCTTCGGACCAATTTATCTTTGAAAGGATAGGGTCAACTTGTGGTTCATAGGCTAAGAGTTGGTCAATTAGATCCAAAGCAATTCTGGCAGCAAAGAGGAGTTCTTTTAAAGGTTTTGACACGAAACCATTTCTTCGAGCATCATCAAGAAACACACAAAGAAAATCATAAAATTCATCAACGTTGTACAACCCAATTGGTTTCTGGTGTATGTTCAGGTTCGCCCAAGATAGTATTATAAACATTTCCTCCAATGTGCCCAAGCCACCTGGTAAAGCAATAAAAGCATCAGAACGGTTAATCATTTCCACTAGTCGTTCAGACATACCTGGCACGATCAGTTCCTCTCTGTTTGATGGTTCAATAAGATTTGCTTCTGCCAAGGGTTTTGGGATGATTCCCAAAACATGACTGCCTTCTTCCTGTACGACCTTTGAAACGATCCCCATTAGTCCAAGATTGCCTCCGCCATATACTAAGTGCATATTTCTTGTAGCTAAGACTCGACCCAATTCATGTGCTGCTTCTACATATTATGGTTTAGTACCAACACTACTACCACAAAACACACAGATGTTTTCAACTCGTCTTCTTGAAGTGGCTTCCATGTTTTAATCTGGATGTCTTCAAAAGTGTAATGATGAGTTGAATTTATAATACCTGAAAAGGGGTGAGTAAAATAATAGCACTAGTACCTGCCAAATAAAAGTTATTAGTTAAACAATAAAATAAATCGTGATAGTAAAAAAGATCTGGATCCTGTCAGAGAAAATAAAAGAAAACAACAAAATAAATTACAATTATTAGGAAAAGACAAAGAGATATAATATTTACAAAAATTTACAGCTTGATTGACGTCAATGCGTCAGGGACAAGCTTCCCATCCAATTTTCTTATAAATTGGCAAACAGGGTCTTTTTGAGTCACATTCCCAAGACTTAATTGTTGTCTTTCTTTTTGGAATAGTGTATGTAATCTGCGAATTTCATGATACACAAATCCACAGGGATGCGTCTCAAGAGTTTTAGATATGTCATCCAAAGACTCCTTACTCAAGCCAATCCTAATGAAATTAATCTTATATTCACGGGTATTAGATATTATTCCTAAAGAACGACAATGAGTATCACAAAACATACGAGCACATTTATGACAAACACATATTCTTTTGGCTCTTCTCTTTTTAGCATGTGTGCTTCTTCCTAAACCAGACAGATGTGAAATAAAAGAGTCAGAAGAGTCACCTGCCAATCAGACTCGTGCTTCAATAATCCAATGAATGTCAGTAGGAATACCTTTTATCATCAGTAACCTCATCCGTTCCAACAAGCTTTGTATATTTTTATCAAAGATTTTTTAGGGAGAGAATGAAATTTCTTGCGAAGATTTGAGAGAGCTTCTTCCATCTTGAAACGTCTTAATCTGCAAAAAATAAACACAAAATTAAATCACACCAAATTAAAATATATACAAAAATTGCATGGGTTGCCTCCCTGCGAGAGCTAAGTTTAAAGTCATCAGCTAGACTTGACTTCTCAATCATTAGGCTGGATCTGAAAGTGCGACACTTTCTTTTTGTCGCTTAAACGATTCTCCCCAGTAGTTCTTAACACGTCTATTTTTAACCTTGAAAGTTTTGTTGGAGTCAGGATCATATATCTCAACGGCTATATCTGGTAAAACTTTGTTGATCACAAATGGACCTGACCACCGTGATTTTGGCTTCCATGGGAAGAATTTCACCCTTGATTTGTTTAACAGTACCTTCTGCCCTGGTTCCAGTTGTATACGCACTAACTTCTCATCATGTCTTTTCTTGCCCTTTTCTTTGTACAATTTGGCATCCTCAAAAGGCTGATTGTGAAATTCCTCGAATTCGTTGAGCTGGTGGATCTCTTTTTCTTCTGTTGCTTGTAGTGCAAGAATTGGCTCTTTCAGTGAAAAAGACGCTTTATCTTTAGGCTCCATAGGCAATTGACATGTTTTAAGATTGTTAGTAGAACTTTGCATTGCATTTGAGTTCTGAATGGTACTGTGTATCACATCAAGTCTGAAATATTCCTCATTCTTTTCATCATATGGGAAATTCAAGTCCTTGAAAATATTGAATGTTACTTCTTGGTCCTGTACCCTCATAGTTAATTCTCCTTTTTGGACATCAATAATGGTTCGACCTGTAGCCAAGAATGGTCTCCCATGGATGATTAGCACGTCTGCATCTTCCTCCATATCAAGGACAATAAAATTTGCAGGGAAAATTAATTTGTCAACCTTGACCAGCACATCCTCAACTACGCCTCTTAGAAATACGAGCGTTCTATCAGCAAGTTGTAGAGAGACTGAAGTGGGCATTGTTTCTCCAATCTGCAGTTTCCTGAAAATAGAAAAAGGCATCAAATTAACACTTTCACCTAAATCACATAAAGCCTTACCAAAGTTATGTTCTCCTATGACGCAAGGAATGGTGAAATTGCCACGATCTTTCAACTTCGGGGGAAGTTTCCTCTAAATGATGGCGCTGCATTCTTCTGTCAATGCTATTGTCTCGTAATCTCTCAATCTTCGTTTTTGTGAAAGAATATTTTTCATGAATTTTACATACCTGGGCATTTGTTCCAAGGCTTCTACAAATGGAATGTTGATGTGCAGCTTTTTGAACACCTCCAGGAAACGAGCAAACTGCTTGTCCAGTTTGTTTTTCTGAAGACGCTGAGGAAAAGGTGGAGGTGGAGTGGTTTGTTCTTTTTTCTTTGCTTCTTTTTCCTCCATCTGTTACCCTGTTTCTTTTGGAACTTCCTCAACAGTTGTTTTGTCTCCAACATCTTTGTTGATTTCAGTACCGCTTTTTAATATGATGGCATGACACTGCTCATTTCCCATGTTCCTTGGATTTGGTTCTGTGTTGCTAGGATGGGTACCTGGCGGTCTGTAACTCTGAGCATTGTCCAGTTTTCCGATTTGATTATTCAGTGCTTTGATGGAGGCTGATTGTCTCTGAAAGATAACATCGTATTTTTTTAACCGAGCTAGCACTTTTGTTATTCCTGGTTCATAGCCTGCTCTTGGCCTTTGTTCGGTTGCTGGAATCTAGGTGGTGGATAGTTATGTTGTTGGCCTGAATTGTTGCTCCATGAAAAATTAGGATGATTCCTCCACCATGGGTTGTAGGTGTTGGAATATGAATTGTTCCCCTGTCTGTTGAAATTGTTGACAAAATTCACCGTTTCTTCAAGTTGGTTTGGTTATGGTGCTCCTCCATATGGTGAACTTGTGGATCGAGTAGTAAGAGTCTCCATGAATTTGCATATCTGATCAAGCTTGGCACTAACTGCTGTATTGACTCAACTTTCATAAATTCCTGCATTTCTTTGGATCGTGCTCCTTTCTGTTGGCCACAAGGAATTGTTGTTGGCCATTTCTTCGACTAGTTCCTAGGCTTGATCTTCTCCTTTTGCCATTAAAGCTCCTCCAGCAGCAGCATCGATTGCGGTTCTCATTATTCTAGAAAGTCCATTATAAAAAGTTTGGACTTGAAGCCATTTTGGAATCTCATGGTGAGGACATTTCCGGAGCAAATCTTTGTACCTTTCCCAAGCTTCGTAGAGAGTTTATGATTCTTGTTGCACAAATGATGTGATGTCATTCCTCAGCTTTCTAGTTCTGGCTGGTGGAAAGTACTTGCAAGAAATTTGGTGGCTAAAGTGTTCCAAGTTGTGATGGAACCTGCTGGTAGTGAATGTAGCCAAGCTTTAGCTTTGTCCGTCAAGGAGTATGGGAAAACACGCGATCTCATTGCTTCTTCAGTTTCTCGGTTGTAATTGAAAGTGCCGCAAACTTCCGGAAAATTGCTAATATGGGCATTAGGATCTTCAGTTGCATTCCCCTCAAACTGAACTGACTGCTGAATAATCTGAATGCATGTTTTGATGTCACCTACATTTGCAGGTAAGGGTGGAAGTACAATACAAGAAATGAGTCTGTCAACCACCGAATGGTTTTGTCTCGAATGGGAATTGGTGTTGCAACCTCCAAAGGTTAAGTATCCATGTTGACTAAAGCTTCTTGGCCTTCTCTCATTTCCCTTCTCAACTGTCTGATGGTTCTTTCAATTTCTGGGTCAAGCGGTCGAAGTTCAAAACTTCTTGTTTGTCTATGAATTTTCTGAGAACCTGAAACACAAGAAAATAAAAACAATAAGTAAAAAGAAATTAGATACAAGTAAAGGTATCTAACCTTAAAACTAATAGTGAAAGATAAATAAGTCCCCGGCAATGGCGCCAAAAACTTGACCGGCGTAAACACACACGTATAACGCAAGTGTACGTATCGTTCAAATAGTATAAAAAGTATCGATCCCACGAGGACTTAATACCTAAGCTATTAATTTTATGAGGTCAAATGATTACTAGTATCTAGCAGGTTGTTTGATTGATTTTAAAAGGTGACGATTCTAAATTTTTTTAAAAAAAGTAAATAAAATTGTTCGAAAATAGGTTTTAAGAAAATTCAATATTAAAAACTACCTAGGGTTGTGATTTCTTCCAATATCATTTTAAAATGAAATGGTTATCTTAAAGTTGGGTAATTTATTGATTTATTAACCTGGAACACTAAATTATGTAAAAGCCTCTTCCGATGGTGAATTACAAATACCTAGTATAATCCAATTGAACCATACGTCTATGTCAACCAAATACCTAGATTCATTAAGATTAAGTTCCAATTTGGCTACCCCCACCCGACATGTATATTCCTATCCTGTAAGGAAATCTATTAAAGGGTTATCTATCCTCAAGGAAGATCGTGGGGTATTGAGTTTAAGGTCTTAAACTTAAAATCCCTATGTCTAGTTCATTTTAAGTTTACCTAGTCAATTTTATTAGTGGCCAGTTAATAAAAAGCAATAAGATTAAGACTCAATAAATAAATCTTTATATTACCTAAACTATAATATAACCCATTATAAACCGGTGATATTAGATTTCATCACAACCCTAGATAACTAACTTAGTTACAACTCATAGCTAGGGCTGGTAAAAACTTAAAAGACATAAAATAAAATAACTAAAAAGTAAATGCTGAAAGATAAATGCAATAAAATAAAATGCTAAGGTAAAAAGAATTAACTTCTACTATTTACTATTTAGATATCTCCCATAATATAATATATATATATACTTGTGATAATTTTCCCAACCAGCCATTTAGGCGGTAACTTGATTAAATCGAATTAAGTCCAACCAGCCATTAAAGCGGTAATATTTGTCCATAAACCAGCCATAAAGGCGGAACCAAAATAAACCAGCCATAAAGGCGGAACCAAAATTAAATTACCAACCGATCAATCTGGCGGTATCCTTGATTAGTAAGGTTTAAACCAGATTAAAATTAATTACCAACCGACCAATCTGGCAGTATCATTTTTAAGTCAAATTTTAAATAGTTTATATATTATATTAAAGGGAGATTAATCTAAATAGCAATAGTAAAAGAATTACCTTTCACCATAGCAGGGGGAAGTTACCTCCTCATGGTAAATAGTAAAAACTATAAAAATAAAGAAAGTAAATTACTATTATTACAAAACGTAATTAAAATTTAATTATAAAACTTAAATTAAAGAAATTAGAGAGAGAAACTCCCTATTTACATCAAAGAAATGAGAAAGAATGGTACAACTGAAACTAAAACGTCAAGCTGAAGTTATAGGCATCAGTGAGGTCTTGGCGTCGCGACGGGCGTTGATCTTCGGCACGTGTTGCTTGGCTTCGCGAGATCGTGACACGTGGCATTGTTATGTCGACAGTTGACTTTTTGATGTCGCCAACATGTGATGGCGACACATGTCCAGGTGCATGTTAGCATAATCCGCTGAGATTTTGACACGTGGCAGGTGTATTTTAGCATAGATGATGATTTTCGGCACCATAGGATGATGACACGTGGCACGCGCAAGTTAGCAGATCTTCTGTGATGGTGACACGTGGCACGACGCACGTTAGTAAAGTCAAACTTTTCAAATTCTGACCCGTTGACCCAGCGCACATTAGCATGATCCGGTGCACGTTAGGCGTCACGACGCCAAGGGCTTGCGCGTCGAGACGCGCTCAAAATTACAAAAATGCCATTTTTCCAATTTTCACTGTTTTGGTCCAAATCACCTCCAAAATGTCCTCAAACTTTATTTATCTACAAAATAACACAAAACACATCAAAATATTCAAAAAACTCAAGAAACTATACCAAATATTAGGTTAAATGAGTGAGAAATAGTGATAGATTTACCACTCATCAACTACTCCTTGTCTTGGGGTCCCACAGCTACTATCAATTTTCCCACGCTACTCTCTTCCAACTTTGTTAACTATGTCCCTGAATGAATGAAATTTCCTTGTTACCTTTAGCGTTCTTCGATATAACTTATATATCTAAACTCTTGGTTCTTAGTTACACTACCAATACTAGTGGTCACTGATACTTCTGGTTACTTCTAGATCTCCATTCTCCCTCATTGCTATAAGTTTCAACTTTAGCACTCGAATCTACTACCTTACTGATATTTTATCACTTCCAAGTGTCTCCAACCTCTCGAGTTTATCCCTGTATACTTCACGGATTTCTATTGACTCTGGCTGATCTATGGGTTCTACTGCATTTAGTCTATCTATTACTCCTACTAGTCTTGCAAACCTCGCTCTGACTTGCCTTAATATTTTGGTTACCCTGGGTTATCTTCTTTATATCCTCGAAACTTCCTTGAATCTTCTTCTAGATGCTCTATCATCTAAGGTCTTCCATTTCTTAAGATAAACTCTCTTTGGTTTTCTTATGGTTGTCTATATTTATGCTGGAAGGAACTGCTTAATATCTCGTCAGTTCTTTTCTTTATTTCCTGATGGGTTTCTACATCCTTATTCTGATATTCTATGTCCTGGTGGAGTCTATTACTCATACAAGGTAGGTATGAGATAGACTCTGTCAGGACAACTTCCTTAACTGGTTTTACAGAGGAGTGAGGATCTGGGTAGGTTGGGGTCTTATTTATTAGATTCCTTGACTAGGGCATCTAATCATTTTCCTGTTGTTATTCCTCTCATTGGCTTGTGGTCCTAGGTTTTGGGAACTTGGAGTCTCTGTGTGCTTATGGTACCTCACATCTATTAGAAGCCTCTACGACTATTCCTTATTTCTTGATTCTTCTGCCTTATAACTATTTTTAACCATTCTGGGAGCTCGCTATCTATACGAAGTGTTCAAGAATTAATAGATCGAATGAAGAATTTCTGAGAAGGAAGGAATCTAACTTGTAAGGGGATGACTTTACTTAGGTCTACTTGTTATTTCACTTTTGGTTGGACTTGCTATATTCTACTTCTCTATCCCAAGTTCTGGTGCCTTCCATATTATCTTACTTTGTGTCTCTAGTTCTTACTACTATAGGTATTGGAATTTACTTATCTATCTGCTTCTATACCTCTATCTCTATTTACTTTTGATTGCTTATTCTATCTTTCACTTCCCTTTCTAGCTTTCTCTTTCTCTTTCTCTTTATATCTTTCTGGGTGGGTACTCTTCAACTCACTATCTCTTACTGTCTCTGGTTATCGAAACATTTTTACCTTGTTTCACATTTTCTTACAGCTTTCCTATCCCATTCCCTTGGGTAATCTTTATTATATTTTACTTTCTGATTTCATGGAGCTCATTAATTTCAAGAAGATTCTTAACTTGGATCTAGAGTGTAATTGTTCTTGCGAGGAATAATATTTGAATAGTTTGGAAGGATATACAAACCTGTCTATAGATCCTGACGATGTACTCGAGGATCAGATACTGGAGAGGTAGTGCCTCGCATACGAGTATCCCGGACATACAGCGTATACGAGCCCTTTCACTCTGCCCACTGCAGTCACTGACTCTCTAGACCATGCTCTGATACCATTCTTTGTAACATCCCTTATTCGGGAGATGTTACTGGCAGGTGATAGACCGTACTAACCCCATAAGCCTCAGACTCTCTAATCATTAATATACACTAATATTCCTTTCTTTATTAATATGGGACCATAGCCCAAACAAAACATGACATACAAACTCAATATCTGCAAATGAAATCTTAATAATACAGTTTTACAATGACTGTCTTAAAACACAAGACTACTACATAACTTTCATTTGACTCTGAGTTGACTCTCTCATTCTCTCTCTGACTTGGACTGATGGACTCCATACCCAAGTGACTGCATCAATACCTGTCCTCCCGAGCTTATCAATACCCAAGTGACTCCATACCCAAGTGACTGCATATGTTCTCTGTCTGTCAAAACTCTACAAAATTTTTTCTGAAGAACATTTCTTTTCACAAACATAAGTTTGCATGTAATGACTATAAAGAAAATCTTATAACGTCCTAAAGTGTAAAAATATAAGTTTGAAATAAAAATAACAAAATAAAAGTTAGTTTAAAAGAAGAGTGTCCACTCACTGTTTTATAGTTCCAATAGACTTCATTCACTTTGCTAGCGAAACTTGTGATACCTGCGATGATTTATTATCGGATACAAATAGACCAAGAAACGTACTATGGAATCAGATTGAAATTGGCTTATTCAAGTAAGCGTTATCACTCCGAAGGCATCGTACATATATAATGATGTATTATGAACATACGAGTCAATACGGAAACTAAGATGGTGTAAATCTGAATTGGGTAAATATTTTCCCACTCGTCACGATGCAAGGCAGGGCGCGTCGCGACGCGCATCGTCTAGAGCCCAACATTTTGCCGTGCGCATCGTGACGCGCGAGCCTTTCGCGTCGCGACGCTGTTGGAATTGTCTAAGCATCCCAAGATCATATCAAGCAATGAAAATATAAAGTGAATACATCGAAGAAGTTGTGGAATACTTACATCAAGCGGTTGAGGCGATGCATCGAAGAACAAAACTTTTTAAGCCCTTTGAAGCTCCTCCAAGGTCTCGGCAATGGGCTTTCTTCTTGTCCTCAAAATCGGCCATGGGTGAGTCTCCAAGCTCCAAGGTTGTGATGATGATTCCATGCTCATGAAATTAGTTCCCTATCACCTTTGTATGAACTCATTTAAGTGCAAACTCTTGGTGTTTTTGCCACAAAAACACCATCTTCATCCTTGCTAAATTCGGCCTTTCCAAACAAAAGAAGAGAGAAGAATTTTGGTCTCCAAACCGTGAAAGGGAGAGGAGGGAAAAACTTCAAAACCGTAAGCCATAAGAAAGAGATAGAAGAAATTACTTTTTGTATATCTTAATTGATTTTCCAAAAAAAAATTAAACATATACCACTTTTCAATTTCAAAAAGTCAAAAGGCAACTATGCCAACCACTTCCATCAACTCACATCACTCATAAATAGTGACTAGTTGTCAATCACTCAAAGTAACAAGACATCCATCACTTGAATGATGTGCGATGTGATGTGACGCGTGATGCGACTTGTGGGCCCACTAGATTCGAAATGCGAGTGGGCCCGCAAACACTCTCGGGCTCGGGTTCGCTAATTCCGAATTAATAAATTTCCGTCACGACGTAATTAAATCAAATTTAATTAAATAATTATGCCTAGCAAAATTACTATTCATGTCGCTTACGAATTAATTCTAAATTAACTCATTTGCCCGAATTAAAATCCAATTTTAATTCTGCGTCGAAATCCAATTTCGTTTAATATATCGAATATATTAATTTATCGATTAATTCCAAATTAATCGTTCTCTCTCTTTAAATAATATTTTATCCTAGATAAAATATCTCCGTAATTAATCCCAGATTAATGTTCTCTCTCATCTAATTAATCCCAGATTAATGAAGTGCGAGTCATACGTCATCGGTGAATCTCGGGTAGTGACCCATGAGATCCCTAGATATGTTGGCAGTAAATACGGTCGTCGGACTATCCGAACACGTAAGTACCTAGTACTACGTTTGTACCGATTTACTAGACAAGGTTGGCTTCTAGCAAAGCGCCATGCCTACTCAATTCTCCCGAAATATCCTTACAAGAATAAGTGATCTATATCAGGCGTAGTATACGTAGTATTGTGTATTTCGATCCAGTATCGGATGTAACGTGCAAGGCTTGGGGCTGGAAATGTGTCTGCCCCGTACGAAGCACATATCGGATCTCTGGTAACTAGTGTCTATAATCGGATAAACATGACCTAGTCATTTTATCCCGATAGCTGGAGCATATAAGAGAAAAAGTTACGTATCCTACGTGACCATCATCTCCACTATGACTGGAGTGATACTTCTGTCTTGACATCACACCCAACACACTACGATTCTCAATATACCCAGTAGAGGCATACACAGAACCTGTTAAATCCCTGGACGACTTAAAACCAAAGTATATTGATTGTCGCAAGTATTAGCGTTGCAAGTCTCAGGTTAAGACCAAATACACCTACCCTGATTTCAGACTTCCATAGACACATAGTCATACTACCAATGGAATTCCGAGGGGTTTATCTAGAGCGAAGCTATTTCCCGTACCATCGGTAAATCACAACCTCCTACTACACTTGCATGAGTATCATATACCCAAATAATAGAGAACTATGTCGTTATGCCCTCATAACGCGCACAAGTGTAATACTAGTCTTTTACGCATTATCGATGTCCGATCTCGATAATACTATGACTATGTATTTTTAATGATTAAACCTTTATGGACTGATACTGTCGCATATCATCTCAATCCATGAACTAATCATAAGGACCTCTTATCATTTATACATCTTGGTGATCTAATCAAAAATTATAAGAGAGCAATTTTCTATGTCACATAGTTAATTTGTACAACAACACCATGATCTGTACAAATAGTGACGCTATGGGTCATAACTTTCCAACAATCTCCCACTTTGCCTATAGCCAGTCACTCGAGTGTCCTACATCCGAAATATTTACGGTTCGCTTAAATTACAGAGAAAAGACTTTCGTCAGTGGATTTGCATGATTATCATATGATACGATTATATTCGATCATCACATCGCCATGATGTATGATCCGAACGAATCAGATGAATATCAAAGTTTATATCTGGTTCGTTGATGAGACCATTAATTCTTTAGCCTGCGATGAAGCCTAGCTCTGCTTCTAACAGAACTATATCTAATCTAATTAGATTATTATCTATCCAGAAGGCTTCTATTGCTGCATCAGCTGCAACAATAATCCACTTTTGTGGTTTATTCGGTAATAGTATCTTGCTTGGAAGATTTTCAGCTCACTGTTCCATTATTCAAACTTGTAGTACAGTTTTTACGACTTATAATCATTTTTATCGGTTAGGAAACTTGCAACGGTTATCCCAATCTCTTCAAGTTCTTCTTCTCCAAAGTATAAGACAGCATCCTTAGTTCTCTAAGAAACTTAAGGATGTTTTTAACATCAATCTGATGACTATCACTTGGATTGGCCCGATTGTGACTCCATTTGCTCAAAGCGTATGAGACACCAGGTCACGTACATTTATTAATGTACGATTTCTCAGAGAGTGTCAATAACTTTTAGATCTATCCCAGCAGATCTTTATTCCTATAATAAAGATTGTTTCTCCCAAGATTCTACGAAGAATTTTCTCGAAAGACAAGCTTTCGCCGATTATTTTTATGGGAATATCATTTCCAAGAAATGACTTATTATCATTATTTAGGACTTTCGCTGTCAGTGCATACCCACTAACCTTCTTATATACACAAGAATCATATTCGTTTTGAATTAAATCATACATCATTATGATTACATCAAAACGATAATTCCAAGAACGCTATGCTTGCTTCAATCCATCCATGGATCAAATAACCTGCAAACCTAGTTTGCTTGTTATGATATGACAAAACCTTCAGGATGTTATAAACATCATTCAAAAGGTTTCCGTTTCAGGAAAGCGATTTTCCCGTTCAGCTGACATATTTCATAAATGAAACATGCAGCTTTAGCAAGCATTATCCAAATGGATTTACCGTGGCAACAGGTAAAAGGTTTCGTCGTAATCGACAAAATGTTGATAACGATACATTTCCGCTACAAGCCTAGCTTAGTACGTTGGTATGTTGCCTTCCATGTACGTCTTCCTTGAAGACTTATATAGTACCAATAGGCACAATGCCTTGCGGTACAACTACTAGTATCCAAACTTAGTTGGTATACATGGAATCCATTTCGGATATCTTGGCACTTTGCCATGATATGGGTCGATACCTTGTATCACTTCCTCATATGTAGTCAGTTCGTATTCCTTAATAAGATTGACATCTTTATGAGGTTAGATCAGAAACCCATACCCCAGGTTATTTTTTGACTCTCTCTCGACTTACGCGGTTCTTGTGTATTCGAAGATTACTGGTATAGTTTCATCCTAGATGAACTATTTGTGTTCCATTAGGATTCGGTGCCTGGAATAGTATTACTCCGATTTTCATCGAGTTTTACTAGCCTCCCACTTACCACTGCATATAGGTATTCCTCTTAGGAAAAACCATATGGAGAGCAACAATTACATTTTTCTCTTGTGAGTTGTATAAGTACTATACTTTGGTTTCCCGAGGATAACCAAAAACTTAAGCACTTATCCGATTTGGGTTTTAGTTTGGTATCATCCAAACATATGCCTAGCATACCCAAATTTTCAGGAATGAGAAAACTCAGTTTCTTTCCTGTTCATATCTAATATGAAGTCTGTCTAACAGATTTCTATGGAACTTGGTTCCTTTGATTGAGAAATGGCGCTCGTTTTGTCACAGTACATCGTGACGCCATTCTTTATCGCGGGAAGCACTTCCAGCTCCGTGATGAACTTTTTTTCCAGACTGCTTCTTTAGCTGCCTCAGATGCTGCAATATACTCAGCTTTAGTGGTGGAGTCCGCTGTAGTTGACTACTTTGAGCTTTTCCAACTGATAGCTCCGCTATTCAAAGTAAACAGATATCCTGTTTGCGATCAGCTGTCATCCCTATCAGTCTGAAATCTCACATCACAATAACCAATGACTTTCATCTCAGAACAATCCCCGTATTTCAAAAACACATCCTTATTTCTTCTCATATACTTGATGATTGTTTTGACAGCTGCTTAGTGTTACTCACCGGGATTTTCCTGATACCTGTTCGTTATGCTAAAAGCATAAGAGACATCAGGTTTTGTACATAGCATGGCCTACATGATCGATCTTATTACTGAAACATAAGGGATCCTACTCATACGCTCTCTATCTGAAGGAGTATGTGGACATTGCTCCTTAGATAATTTGATTCCCTGACAAGTAGTTAAATTACCTCTTTTGGAATCTTCCATTTTGAATCTTTTCAAAATTTTATCTATGTACGTAGATTGAGAAAGTCCTAACAACCTCTTAGATCTATTACGGTAGATCTTAATGTCAAGGATGTAGGCTGTTTCTCCCAAATTTTTCATGGAGAAATTCTGAGATAACCACTACTTGGTGGCTTGCATCATGGGAATATCATTCCCGATGATTAATATGTCATCGACATATAATACTAGAAATACAACAGCACTCCCACTAATTTTCCTGTAAACACAAGACTCTTCTACATTTTTGATGAAGTCAAATTCTTTGATTATCTCATCAAATCGTATATTCCAACTTCTGGAGGCTTGCTTGAGTCCATAAATGGATTGTTTAAGCTTGCATATTTTATTATGATCATCCTTAGATGCAAACCCCTTAGGTTATGTCAAATAGACTTCCTTTACGAGCTTCCCATTAAGGAAAGCTATTTTTACATTCATCTGCCAAATCTCATAATCAAAGTGTGCAGCTAGTGCCAGTAAAATTCGAATGGACTTTATCATTGCAACAGGCGAGAAGGTTTCGTCATAGTTAATTCCTTGGATTTTTCTATAACCTTTCGCCACCAACCTAGCCTTATAGGTTTGGATGTTGCCTTCTACATCAGTTTTACACTTGTAAATCCACTTGCAGCCTATGGTTTTATCCCTTCAGGTGCATCCACCAAGTCTCAGACTTGATTCTGATACATCGAATCTATTTCGTATTTCATGGCCTCAAGCCACTTGACTGAATTAATGTCACGCATTGCTTCGTCATAACTGGTAGGATCATCATTATCAATGACCTGATCATGTTCCTCATCAATATGGAAACCATATCTTTCAAGCTCATATCTTTCCCTACCAGACCTTCTAAGTTTATAACCTTGTGGTTGTTCCGTCGCTGCCCTTTTGAGGGGCCTGAGGTTTAGTTCAATGTTAGTTTGTTCTTCTCGTACCTCATCGAGGTCAAGTTTACTCCCACTATATTTCTTGAGAAGGAATTCATTCTCTAGAAATTTAGCATTTTGTGAGACAAATGTTCTTTGTTCATTTGGGACGTAGAACACGTATGCTCTTTAGTTCAAGGCATATCCTACAAACTTACATTTAACTACCCTATCATCTAATTTGTTAGTTTGTGTGAGCTTAACATATGCGTCACATCCCCAAACTCTTAGATAACTAAAACTAGGATGTTTCCCAGACCATAACTCATATGTTGTTTGACTAACAGTCTTGGAAGGAACTTGGTTTAGTAGTAGTGTTACAGTTTCTAAAGCAAGACCCCAACATGAAAGAAGTAGATCTGTGCCTGACATCATTGATCGGACCATATCTAATAATGTCCGATTTCTCCTTTCGGAGACCCCATTATGCTGTGGAGTTCCCAGTGGAGTCCACTGGGAAACAATGCCATTTTTTCTCAAGTAATCTTGAAATGCATCGCTTAAGTATTCACCACCTCGGTCAGACCTTAGTGACTTAATACTTTTATTAAGCTGGTTTTCTACTTCAGCTTTGAAGTCTTTGAATTTCTCAAAGGCTTCAAATTTGTACCGCATAAGGTACACATACCCATATCGCGAGTGATCATCGATAAAGGTAATGAAGTAGGAGAATCCACCTCTAGCGGTGACTGGCATTGGTCCGCATACATCAGAGTGTATGAGTTCTAATGTCTCTGCTGCACGTTGTTTTTTACCTTTGAAGGGTAATTTGGTTATTTTACCAAGTAAACAAGACTCATAAGTTCCATAAGGTTCATATTTGAAGGGTCTGAAAAACCCATCCTTTAGTAGCTTAGTTAATCTTGTTTCATTGATATGACCTAAGCTATTATGCCATAGAAGTGATTTATTGAGATTATTCGAGTTAACGTTGTATATATTATAGGTTGAACATTCTTTGTTAGTTTGTAAGACATAGATACCATTATTCAAAATACCATCTCCATATTTTATTTCATTGAAATAAATAGAACATTCATTACAACTTATTAGGCATGAAAATCCTTTATTACATAAAGAAGAAATTGAAATATTGTTTTTTACTAGAGAAGGTACATAAACATAATCTTCTAAGTCTAAAACTAAACCATTCGGCAAAACTAATAAATAAGTCCCCACGCACAATGCAGCCAGTTTTGCTTCATTACCCATGCGTAAGTCAACCTCCCAATGACGGAGTCTCCTACTATTTCTCAGGCCCTGCACATTGTTACACAAGTGAGTCCCAAAACCGGTGTCAAGAATCAAAGTAGAAGGTTTAGAGTTTTGAGTATATAGTTCAATCTATACAACATGTTGGAGTTTTAAGGGGGAATATCGGTAACGCAGCGGAAGCGGTGGAAAATCAAATTTTCCGATTTCAAAACTTTTTCTTGGATTAATTAAATAAAAACATTTATTTAATTATCCAATAATCAAATTATGAAATAAAATTCAAATAAATCATATTTAAGTGAATTTACCGAATTACCCTTACACTTGGTATTTAGTCCATTTTAGTCCGAAATTGATCAAATCAATTTTGAATGATTCTAAATCATTTCTAAGATGAACTTAGCATGTTCAAAACATCAAAACACCAAGGGCAACATAAATCCCCATTTTTCTTTATTTGGCCGAATGCACCACTTTGGTGCCAAAGTGTGCACTTTGTCATTTCATGCATCAAAACACATCAAGATGTAATCCAATGAACATGAAACTTTATATGCATCATATACACATCCAAATACACAACATATATGAAAATTCCCAAATTTGGAATTGGTCATGAACCCTAATTTTTCAATTTCTTCAAATTGGACAATTAGACCAAATTGGTTAAATCCAATACTTCAATCATGTTTCTTCCATCCAATCAAAGTCTCAACACAATGAAACAACTCAAGATCAAATCTAGGTCATCTAAGAGTGGGTCAACAACTCTAGATTAGCAACAAGGTTTCCAAAACCATAAAAGAATACTTATAACTACACTAGTCACAAGCTTTCTCCATTATACATGCTCAACACTTTCATCAAAGTTCACAACCAAATAAAACATAAACTATAAGAAGAGAGACAACAACAAAGCAACACAAAATGATGCTAAGCATGTTAGAAACAATTTTCATGTTGAAGACTTTGAAAGATAACTTACAAAATCATAATTTTCCAAGTCATCTTCCTTTAGGCTTCAAGCTTTTCTCTCAACTTCTTTTATGTTTATTTTGGTATCAAATGAACTCCCTAAACCCTAAAATGAAATGAAACAATATATACCTCCTCCAAAAGAAGCCTTGGCCGAAATTGGTGGAGAAATATACAAAATATCATGATATTTCATTTCATTTAATTTTGCTTATCAACTTGCAACTTTAATCATCAAACAATTTAATGAATAAAGTAAGTCAACAATTGCAACTCAAAAATATAACCATTATATTTAATTAAGGGTCTTGGCCGAAATTATGTATACATATATACCAAAATTTCATTTCAAATTCATTTAACAAAAATTTGATCAACTTGATTAAATATCTAAAAAACACTTTATTAGATATTTATCACTTGGTCAACAAAGGCAACCATGCCATTTAATTCAAATATCCTAAGTTAAGATATTTATATTTTAATTAATTTAATCATTTAACAATTAAATAACTAATTAATTAATCAAATACAAATATATTAAATATATGTATAATATTTACATTAAATATCAAATACATATATTTATTTAGGATATTAGTCAAATATCTCAATTTGACTATTAATTAATGTGTATTTAAATTAATCAAGTATTAAATGTAAATACACAATAATTACCTAAATGGCTATCCGGTCCCTTTAGCATGTATCTTGCGTTTAACCTTTAAACGACTTAATAAATAATCAATATTATTTATTAATGTTGCTCTAGTGCTCTACGAGTATATTTCATTATTGGGACTCTCTAGATTCAGGTATATCCGTCACGAAATCCAATTTCGTGTCCATAATCTATCCACCCGTAGATTATGACGATCACAGATAAACTAACTGAATCATACAGGTCGAGGTCATTGCATACGTATAATCCCTCCATCACAGGTATCCAGATAATCCCAGAGATATAGATATGAACGTCAAATCTCTACAGGTATTATCTCGTCGACGTATCTATTAGAAATCTTTAATAACACTCGGAACTTACTTCTGCTGTATACTGTGGCCACAAATTTAACAGACTGCTAATTATATATGGACTACCTATGCTCTGTACACAGAACTGACGGATCCTATCTTGACACACACAGGATATCCTGAGGATCGGTCCACACCCAACGAACAGACGGAGGTCTAATCTAAATAGATCGGTGATGTGACTGCCATCTAAGTGTGGAGGATGTCTAATACATCCACAATGGTGTCTCAAGTCGAATGACCACTATGGTACTCAATGGTGTGATAATTAGTCTCAAAACTAATATGACATAGACTGTATTCTACATGAATTAGAAACCCGTTCTTAATATCTCAAAGATCACAAGGAACGTGTTTCAAGATACATCATATGGTCTATAGGATATCAAAATAACTCGTAACAATTACGATTAAATCAATATCTTTAATCGCGCATTATAAAGTATTTATTATGTCATCATCAAATGATACATAAGATTGATTAGACATTCTAATCAATATCTCTTTCGAAAAAGGAACCATCCTTTAAATCAATACTTTATATAAGACACACAATAACTGTCCAACAGTTATACTAACTGTCATACAGATAGCCTTGTTAAGTCCTTTATTAGATCATATCTAATGTACGAATAATAGGAGTATCTCACAAGTCTCTTGGTTTTATATCTTATATAACAGAGACTACTCCCACTGTTTTCACGGAGTAAAGAAGACTTAGGTAAATCTTTTACCATACAAACATCTCATTATTACAATAATAATGATAATTTCGTCAGGATATATAACACTAGAAAGTAATTTGTACGCTCCCACTAACACTTTTATCACATATGTATTCTATATACTTTGACAAGATCAGACAATCTGACGATATCAAAAATAGAGAACACATATTTCTGGAAGACTTATCCGAGTCTACAATAGGCTCTATAAGCTAGCACAAAACTGCGATCTCAACAGAACACAAACTCTAGGGCCATTCCAGAATGAACTCTTCAAACAAAGAAATCTCAACTGATCTCTTATCTGAATATGTCATTCAAAAATGCCATTTTGCATTCTTTAGCTAAAATATACAGTTTATTATCAACATTAACCAATATATCTTTAATTGTTCAATTAGCGTGACTAGAGATAAGTTTTCTCATAATCTACAATAGATTGCTGAGTATAACCTTTCTCATCGTCATACTGTAAAGGTCAAACCTTTAATAAGCTCACATTGCTTTCGCTGCGCAAACAATTAGCACATATCATTAACTAATTCATAATGAAAGCGTAATCAAGTTCAAAACTTGATCGTAGTAAGCTATGAACAATCTTAGATCTATGGTTCAATGGTGAACTTCCAGAATCGATATCAAATATCTCTTCCATTGTAAGTTATAGGATAATTTTCTTTAATAAGAAAACAACAGAACCATTAAGTATCAAATACTCGTAAATGATTCTGATATCCTATTGGACTCATATAGAAGATGTATAAGGGTTGTTTCATCTTATTAATTACATAGTTCCAATTATAATTTATCATTCTCACGTTTGACTTCAATAAGTCAAGTCTTTGCTACAATTGTTAACATCCGATGTTACACACCAAGTAATAAAACAATTTTATTACTTAGGATCGTAGGAAAGATATTCTATTAAATAGAAGACAATATTCTATTAAAAAGAATAAACGATAAACTTTTACTTATACCTCCAAGGTGTAAGTAATTTCCATTATATAACTATTATATAAAAGAAATATTCAAATCTTAAACTTTTCAAGATTCAGATTTTCTACCTGTACATAACATATATGCAACTGTAGAAAATATTGGAACATTAATTAAAGAGATAATTAGTGTTACTGGAGAATAACCCCAAGAGTATTGAAACTAATTCGGTAACATTCAATATCAAACGAATCAAATCATATAATATCCGATTGCTCCCACCACTCAATTCCATCAAGATGGAATCGTGGAAGAATAATATTGAATATGAATCATATTCACTGAATAACCTTAGAACTAATTACTTTAAATTCAAATGTTTGATTGTATCAAAGATCTTTGAACAGTTCAAAGACATGTAATGAATTTTAAGGATCAAGTTTTCAAAATACTTTAGATTGAATATATTTTGAACAAGTCAAAAATGTTCAATCTACGTTTCATCAGAACAGATTGAAAGTTCTTAATACTTTCAAGACTTTCAATATGTGTTCCTTCAAAACTCGTAACTAAGTTATGACAATTCATCAACTAAGTTACGATAAAGAAAACTACCTTAAGCAATATTATTTATAAAACTACATACATCCAATGCATCAGTTAAATAAATTTGGTGATCCAATGACAATCATTGGTTAAACGGGATCTTAATCACTTTCCTGAATACAATATTCATTAAACGGATAAGGATATGTGGTGTGATCTCGTATCAAACCATCTTTTACCATACGAGGTAAGCATCTAATGCTTAAGTGATTAAACTCATAAGCACCATTCTAAATTTTTTACTTTTAACCGAATTTTTTCTTAATGTTTATCTCTAAATCAATGACACTACTGGTCATATTTAAAATATATAATAATTGTTTATAAAGAACAAGTAACTATCCAATAGTCGTAAGTTCCGATATCAAATATCAAAACAATCGTTAACTAATATTTTCAAATAACTAGACGGGAGATCTAGTATCCAATACCTATAATTGTTGTATTTGTGAAAATCGATATTTTCTATACACAACTATACACATCTCCTTTCTTTAGCTTTACTATTTGCATTCAACTATTCACAACAATTGTAAATAACTGATTAGCAAATTATGTCAGACACATCACCTCTAAAGGTAATTAAAGCTTAGAAACGTCATTACTAGATAAACAAATACCTAATGAGGATTTCTAATGCCAGTCAAGAATCTCGAGACATGAACTAATTCAAGTCAATTCTTACTGCATAAGAAACTATTCTCTCTAAAGTATTATATCCTAAAAGGGATATCTATCTAGATTATCTATCATGACTTAGAAACTAAGTCATTAACCATCTTTATTTTTGAAGAAAATCGGAACAATAGTTCCCGATGGTTTAGACCAATCTAATAATATCCTAGTCTAGTAGCATCTAGAACCTATTCTAGAATAACTGCAACCAAGAGTCCAGTCAGATAATATATCAAAATATGTGTGCAATGAATTAAAAGTTTAATTCTATCTAATATAGATTAAGGAAAACAATCAATCGGCTATTTTCATAATAATACACACTGCTAAAGTTAAGGAATTTTTAAACTTAGCAGTGCCTCCCACTATTTTACATAATACCGTAATCCCCAACGGAAAAATGAGAATTCAATAATTAAATCTAATTCCATAATGGGAAGTGGAACCCATGAATATATTTCGACTCACAGCAGAGGCACGGTCTCGCCTACGTATATTCACAGGTAGACAACTTATTGTCAATCACTCACTAGTGACTCCGAGGTTCTGGTCCTGGTCGTTTCTCGTTGTCGCTGCTAAGGCAGGCCCACAAGGAGACGTACCAAGGTTAAACTCACCAATGATAAACTCAAGTTACTTGCGTAACCCTGACAGCTAGGGCACGTTCAGGATTCCGCTTTCGCTTGAATTTATCTAGTATCTAATATACATCCGGCATAAATAAATCTATATCGCTACACCCTCACAGCAGAGGCACGGTCTCGGATGTAGTAATGGAAAAATATTTATAAACCGTATTGACAAGACGGACCAAGAAACAAGTATTCAAATACTAGTTACTATAAAACCTTATTAAGCGGGGATATTCCATTAAATGTCATACACCCTAAATCTAATCAAATTAGATTATAACATGCATGTATAAAGTCAAGAAAACATGATTAAACATTTAATAAAACAAGCTAATCATTTTATGGAGGCCTAGAATCAGACTCGCTCTGATACCATTTTGTTGGGGTTTTAGGGGGAATATCGGTAACGCAGCGGAAGCGGTGGAAAATCAAATTTTCCGATTTCAAAACTTTTTCTTGGATTAATTAAATAAATATATTTATTTAATTATCCAATAATCAAATTATGAAATAAAATTCAAATAATCATATTTAAGTGAATTTACCGAATTACCCTTACACTTGGTATTAGTCCATTTTAGTCCGAAATTGATCAAATCAATTTTGAATGATTCCAAATCATTTCTAAAATGAACTTAGCATGTTCAAAACATCAAACACCGGGCAACATAAATCCCCATTTTTCTTCATTTGGCCGAATGCACCACTTGGTGCCAATGTGCACTTTGTCATTTCATGCATCAAAACACATCAAAATGTAATCCAATGAACATGAAACTTTATATGCATCATATACACATCCAAATACACAAAATATATGAAAATCCCTAAATTTGGAATTGATCATGAACCCTAATTTTTCAATTTCTTCAAATTGGACAAATTAGACCAAATTGGTTAAATCCAATACTTCAATCATGTTTCTTCCATCCAATCAAAGTCTCAACACAATGAAACAACTCAAGATCAAATCTAGGTCATCTAAGAGTGGGTCAACAACTCTAGATTAGCAACAAGGTTTCCAAAACCATAAAAGAATACTTATAACTACACTAGTCACAAGCTTTCTCCATTATACATGCTCAACACTTTCATCAAAGTTCACAACCAAATAAAACATAAACTATAAGAAGAGAGACAACAACAAAGCAACACAAAATGATGCTAAGCATGTTAGAAACAATTTTCATGTTGAAGACTTTGAAGATAACTTACAAAATCATAATTTTTCAAGCCATCTTCCTTTAGGCTTCAAGCTTTTCTCTCAACTTCCTTTATGTTTATTTTGGTATCAAATGAACTCCCTAAACCCTAAAATGAAATGAAACAATATATACCTCCTCCAAAAGAAGCCTTGGCCGAAATTGGTGGAGAAATATACAAAATATCATGATATTTTATTTCATTTAATTTTGCTTATCAACTTGAAACTTTAATCATCAAACAATTTAATGAATAAAGTAAGTCAACAATTGAAACTCAAAAATATAACCATTATATTTTAATTAAGGTCTTGGCCGAAATTATGTATACATATATACCAAAATTTCATTTCAAATTCATTTAACAAAAATTTGATCAACTTGATTAAATATCTAAAAAACACTTTATTAGATATTTATCACTTGGTCAACAAAGGCAACCATGCCATTTAATTCAAATATCCTAAGTTAAGATATTTATATTTTAATTAATTAATCATTTAACAATTAAATAATTAATTATTAATCAAATACAAATATAATAAATATATGTATAATATTTACATTAAATATCAATACATATATTTATTTAGGATATTAGTCAAATATCTCAATTTGACTATTAATTAATGTGTATTTAAATTAATCAAGTATTGAATGTAAATACACAATAATTCCAAAACCTAAATCCGGTCCTTTTAGCATGTATCTTGGTGTTTAACCTTTAAACGACTTAATAATAATCAATATTATTTATTAATGTTGCTCTAGTGCTCTACGAGTATATTTCATTATTGAGACTCTCTAGATTCAGGTATATCCGTCACGAAATCTAATTTCGTGTCCATAATCTATCCACCCGTAGATTATGACGATCACAGATAAACTAACTGAATCATACAGGTCGAGGTCATTGCATACGTATAATCTCTCCGTCACAGGTATCCAGATAATCCCAGAGATATAGATATGAACGTCAAAGCTCTATAGGTATTATCTCGTCGACGTATCTATTAGTAATCTTTAAATAACACTCGGAACTTTCTTCCGATGTATACTGTGGCCACAGATTTAACAGACTACTAATTATATATGGACTACCTATGCTCTGTACACAGAACTAACGGATCCTATCTTGACACACACAAGATATCCTGAGGATCGGTCCACACCCAACGAACAGGCGGAGGTTTGATCTAAATAGATCGGTGACGTGACTGCCATCTAAGTGTGGAGGATGTCTCATACATCCACAATGGTGTCTCAAGTCGAAGGACCACTATGCTACTCAACCCGAGAAGATTCTTATTGACGTTGGTGTACCATCCATTAAGAATCTTCGGTGAATCGTTCAGTGTTTATCCACTATAAACACCTACACGTCTATACGAGTCTCCATAGACTCATGGTTCATTAGGATAAACCATCGGACCAAGTCTCGATATACGACATGTACTGGTCTCAACGAATTTGACTAAACGACCCGTGTTAGCAAATCTTGACCAGGAAATATGTTTGATAATATAATATAGCAGTGACACTTCCCAATGTCAATTAAAAACTAACTTTGTAACTGTGTACTGCATTATATATTATCGGGCCTTTGTTTGATATATACATATCACTAAACCACATTTAGTTTCAATCTAATCGTAATCAGATCGAATACGTATATAAAAACAAGAGGTGCAACCATAAATAAGTAATATTATGGAATAAGGGGATTTCGTATTCATGAATCAGACATAAATACGGTCCGGATTGGCGCTCTGAGCACCAACCCCAACACAACATACCTGAAGCATTGGGCTTCTTAGCCTCTTGGGATTCCCTAGCTTCCTTGGCTTTCAAGGATCTGCAGTCTTTCTTCCAATGACCCTTCTTTCCACAAAAGAAACATTCCCCCTTTTCATTTTTCTTCTCCACCTTACCATTGGGCTTTAGGTGATCTGGATCCTTGGCTTTGCCCTTATTTTTCTCTGGGAGTCGTGGCTTCAGGTCCATACCCGTAAGCATGACGGAGGTTTTAAACTCTGGTTTCAAGTCTTTCTCTGCTTGCTTTATCAGATTATGCAATTCTGCTAAAGTAGCTTCTTTATCTGACAGATGAAACTGCATAATAAAGTTAGGGAAGCCTTTTGGTAAAGACTGAAGAATTAGATCATGACCTATCTCATGATCCATGATGAACCCGAGGTTGACCAATTTTTCAATGTGGCAAATCATCTTAACCACATGTCCACTAACAGATCCTTTCTTATACCTTGTTTGGAATAAGGCACATGACACTTGGAATCTCACGGTATGAACGAAAGTTGCATACAACTCCTTCAAGTGAAATATGATGGTTTGAGCATCCATATCTTTGTGAGCTTTCTGAAGTTCGTCCGACATAGAGCCAAACATTATGCAAACGAAGTGATACTCTGTTTGCAATTTGAATGTTTATGAAATATTTTAACCCACCCGTTAAGAGAGAATGTTAAAATTAGGAATATGTTTTCATTAATGTTTCATAATAACATGGGCTTTTAATATTATGAAGTTGCTCCCACTTAATTGTTTTAAAATTTTAAACAAATCGCTTCAACCCCAATATGATGGATTTCTTGTGGGCAATGATCCCATTATCATCATTTCATAACTCCGACAAGAGCCGGTTGTTATAAAATACGATAATTAGGTAGGTTCCCAACCAATTTATGATATAAATCACAATTCCTTGATCATTGGGTTGGGCAATCAAACATGCCATAGCTTATGCTAGTCCTTGTGGACACCCAATCTTTGCCACTAAGATATAAGACCACGCCTAAGGGTCGCTACGTCTTATGACTCAGAAAAGTCAAACCATTGTCAATAGTATGATTTAGGGACAAATTAGTATTGGTCAGTCTGGTAAAACCTAGTCCTGCTAATACGGTTTAAGCCCATTGGGTCTATACTTTACAATGGGAGGCAAATTTTAGACTTAAATTATTATTAAGGATTGTAGCAAGTTTAAGTGAATAACTGTCAAATGGATTCCTCCATTGAAAATTCCCCAGAGGGAGGGTGGAGCGAACTCTCTTAAATACCCTTACCTCTTAGGCTCTTATTGCCTTGGTGACAGAAATAAACAATTGATCCTCCAAATTAGTCCAACACTTTAAATATGATTTAAGGTAAGCTTTGAATAAATGATTATCTAGATGTCTTCACAGCTTTTTCTTTTGGCTATAAAAAGGTAGTGAGTGAGGAAGACACCAAATCATTATCTAACTCTATTAATACCTTTGGTTAAAGTAACTTTAGTTTGGAAAGTTTTATTAACCCCTTGGTCCCAACCCACTTGTATCTTTTATAATTTCTGTTATTATAAACAAGTGATTTATATTTATTTGCCTTAAAGGTAATAAATCTCTAAGTTCATCACGGAATAATTAATTAGCTAAGGGATAAGCAATACACTCTCTATTTCTTAGAAAGTCTCTAGATGCTTGCACCCTAAAATAATCATGCCAATTCTAATCATACATAGAATCATCAAGCATATGAGTTTTAATATGTTGGAATTATTTTAGGTATTAAATAACTTTGATTAATATTTAATTATGATATTGCATTTTATTTTATTCAAATAAATTTACTATTCACGTTTTTCTGCAGACGCGTGAACTTTAAATGCAATTTCAAAATTCAATCTTAACCAAATCATGCACAACTTGTGCCTAAAATTAATTTCAGGGTGTTAGCTTTCCAACTAGCTTTTAAACACCCAATTTCGAGTTCAAACGAGTAAGAACTAATTAAAAAATAAACGGCGCGCTGACACCACTGTTGGTAAGCGGCCGCGAGTGCACAGCGGAAAATTAAAATTATTATGCCACTTTCCCTTTGCCCAAGACCCATTTGTTTTGATTATTCTACAAGCCTAGGGATGTTACTATATATTCTAAGCATAAAACTCATAAAACATGCAAAGAACATAAACCTAAACATGCTAATTATCATAAGAACTCTAAATAAAACAGAGAAAGAAAAGTACATACTTAACCGTAGACTCCTCTAGTACTCCTCCAATCTACAAGCTTTTCTCGAACTCAGCAAACTCTTCCAAGTTCCAAAGAGCCACCCAAGTATGTGGCCTCCAAAGATGCACACACCAAAGCCAAAACTCAACGGCAAGAATACGCCTTGAGTGCACGGGTATTTTTCCCTTAGTGCTAGCCTAGGTAAATACCTCAAAACTATTAGCTCGAGGTTCCTCTAGTCAATTAGACTTAAGGATCCTCAAAATCAGTGGCTTACTCTTAAACTTTAGAGTTGCTCACTTATATAAACCCAAGATATGAAAGGTTTGGTGTAAAAAATTGTGAAGAATTCTTTGGGTTTATATAGTGCTCCAAAGACAACAAAATTAATTAAGAATCTGATGTGGGATAAAAGCTAATTTAATCTTAGACATTGGATCTTAATTTAGTGGTTTAATGAGATTATAAAACCCTAATAAGAGTTTGGGCCGAATTGGAATTTAAAAAATAACCAAAAAAAAAATTTACTATTCACGTTACAATTCACGTTATTATTCACGTGAATAGTAATTTTTTTCCAATTCCCAAAGTGCTCCTATCGTCATTCATCAATCTCTATGCCACTATGTAACCTCATAAATGATCTGTTCAATAATTAAAGATATTGAACCATTTATGAACAATTCCTACAGCAATCATATATGCTCTTATATTTGTATTGTGCACTGTTAACCATTGATTTCGACTTTGTTGTGTGTGACCTTTTGGGTTCCCCTTAAGTTTGACATGAAATTAATTGTGATAATTTAATCGAACATAAATTATCCTCCGATCAGATGGTCGTTCGATTTCAATGACCAAGGTTGACATCTAGCAATATGCCAAGGCCCCCAAGTGAGATGGAAAGATATATATACCCATTCTGTATGCGATTTACATATGATATGGTCCCTCGCCTCATTGTATCCCCACCTATTGATCTAGGGTACGAAAAGTGTCAACCCATATGATCAAAAGTATGATGTTATAGTGTCATGAATCATGCTAACCCAAGAATCTCACATGATTCTTCCGTTGTGGCCACAGTCTCAAGCACTGATCACACATATCAACCCGCAAACTGGAATACTACTCTTATAAGAAAATATTATCCGAGGGAGTGGCGATTCTCTATTGTATCTTTACAAACTTCATGTGTTTCAACAAATGACCCAATCATACCCTTATGACTAGATCTTTTGAACCGGGGAATGAGAATGTCAAAGTTATTTGATCCACACATAAGATTGTAAAGACCTCAAGTCAAAGGACTAGTCATATAATCAATACATGAAAGTTCTCACATACACATGGGATAAACACTCCATATGAAAACTTTCGGCGGTCAATTCGATGGACACGCGCAACTCATACATCCATGTGATACACCAAGCGGACAGATCTCCGCTAGTAGCCTATGAGATCCGCTACCCACCCCACTTAAGGGCGGATCATATCATCATGCTAGTCTCTCCGCTTTGTTAACGCCCAGATTATTCATAAAACTATGACTATGAACATTTAAGAGTAATGATTCTCATAAGGCGTGGAAGCCATCGTCTTATTACTCCAAGGGCTTTATTACAGTGTTGATGATTCATATAAGTTATGTAAGACACGTTTAATAAATATTGACATTTTATTAATTAATGAAAATATTACAAATACATGTACATATAGCCCATCCACAAGTTGGGTATTGATGCGTGGTAATTAATCACTATTTCCCACTCATTTAACCTAATATTTTGTATAGTTTCTTCAGTTTTGTGAATATTTTGATGTGTTTTGTGTTATTTTAGAGATAAATAAAGTTTCAGGACATTCTGGAGGTGATTTGGAGCAAAACTGTGAAAATTGGAAAAAAGGCATTTTGGTAATTTTGGCGTGTTGCGACGCACAAGCCTTTGGCGTCACGATGCCTAACGTGCACCTAGTCCATGCTAACGTGCGCCAAGTCCACAAAACAGAATCAGAGAAGTTTGAATTTGCTAACGTGCACCGTGCCATGTGTCACCATCACAGCCGATATGCTAACGTGCACCGTGCCACATGTCATTATCTTACGACGGTGTCGACAATCACCATTGCCATGTGTGCCACCTGTCACTCCATGTCAGCGTCAACATCATCAGTTGACCGAGTCAATGTGCCACCTCACCGCCACATCATCAGCCAATCATGAAGTGCCACGTGTCGCAATCCTATGATGTCGACAGTGGTCATCGCCACGTCAGCATAATAATTGAGTTGTTAGCCACCTCGCCATGTGTCACCTTATCTCCTTATCTGAATTGCCACGTGTTAAGCCCTCAGCAAGCCACGTCAAAAGAGGCTAGTGTTGCGACGCCAAAGGCCTTATCCGCGCCTATAAATTGAGCTCGAGGTTTCAGTTTCAGATGTACCATTCTCTCTAAATTCTCTCATGTAAATAGGGAGTTCTCTTCTTAGTTTCTTCTAATTTTAGTTTTGTAATTATTTTTAATTACGTTTTGTAACAATAGTAATTTACTTTCTTTATTTTTTACAGTTTTTACTATTCACTATGAAGAGGTAACTTCCACATGCTATGGTGAAAGGTAATTCTTTTATTATTGCTATTTAGATTAATCTCCCTTAAATATAATATATTCACTATTTAAAATATTGATTTAATGAGGATACCGCCATATTGGTCGGTTGGTTATTCAATTAATCTAGTTAAACCTGACTTAATGAGGATACCACTAGATTGGTCGGTTGGTAATTAAATTTTCTTACCGCCTATATGGCAGGTTTATTTTGGTTCCGCCTTTATGGCTGGTTTATGGACAAATATTACCGCCTTAATGGCTGGTTGGACTTAATTTAACTTAATCAGGTTACCGCCTATATGGCTGGTTGGTAAAATTATCACAAGTATATATATTATATTATGGGAGATATCTAAATAGTAAATAGTAGAAGTTAATTCATTTTACCTTAGCATTTTATTTTATTACATTTATTTTTCCACATTTACTTTTTAGTAATTTTACTTTATGTCTTTTAAATTTTTACCAGCCCTAGATATGTATTGTAACTAAGTTAGTTATCTAGGGTTGTGATGAAATCTAATATCACTGGTTTATAAGGGGTTAGATTATAGTTTTGGTAATATAAAGATTTATTTATTGAGTCTTAATCTTAATGGTTTTTATTAACTGGCCATTAATAAAATTGACTAGGTAAACTTAAAATGAACTAGACATAGGGATTTTAAGTTTAAGACCTTAGACTCAATAGCCCACGATCTTCCTTGAGGATAGATAACCCTTTAATAGATTTCCTTACAGGATAGACACATACCTGTAGGGCGGGGGTAACCATAATTGGAACTTAAATTTAATGAATCCAAATAATTTGGTTGACATAGACATATGGTTCATTTTTGTTAAACTGGGTATTTGTGTCTGACCATCGTAAGAGGCTTTCACATAATTTAGTGTTACTGGTTAATAAATCAATATATTACCCAACTTTAAGATAACCATTTCATCTTTAAATAATATTGGAAAGAATCACAACCCTAGATAGTTCTTAATATTGAATTTTCTTAAACCTACTTTCGAACAATTTTATTTACTTGTTTTTAAATTTAGAATCGTCACCATTTCAAATCAATCAAACAACCTGTTAGATACTAGTAATCATTTGACCTCATAAAATTAATAGCTTAGGTATTAAGTCCTCGTGGGATCAATACTTTTTATACTACTTGAATGATATGTCCGCTTGCGTTATACACATGTGTAAGCACTGGTCAAGTTTTTTGGCGTCGTTGTCGGGGACTTATTTATCTTTCACTTTTAGTTTTAAGGTTAGATACCTTTACTTGTATCTAATTTTCTTTTTACTTATTGTTTTTTTTTCTGGTGTTTCAGGTTCTCAGAAACTACATGAGACGAACTAGAAGCTTTGAACTCCGACCTCTTGACCCAGAAATTGAAAGAACCATTAGACAGTTGAGAAGGGAAAGGCGAGAAGGCCAAGAAGCTTTAATCAACATGGAACCTGAACCTTTGGAGGTTGCACCACCAATTCCCATTCGAGACAGAACCATTCCGGTGGTTGACAGACTCATTTCTTGTATTGTACTTTCTCCCTTACCAGCAAATACGGGTGACATCAAAACATGCATTCAGATGATTCAGCAGTCAGTTCAGTTTGGGGGGAATGCAACTGAAGATCCTAATACCCACATCAGCAACTTCCTGGAAGTTTGCGGCACTTTCAATTACAACCGAGAAGCTGAAGAAGCAATGAGACTGCGTGTTTTTCCATACTCCTTGAAGGACAGAGCTAAAGCTTGGCTCCATTTACTAGCAGCAGGTTCTATCATAATTTGGAACACTTTAGCCACCAAATTTCTTGCAAAGTACTTTCCACTAGCCAAAATTGGAAAACTGAGGAATGACATCACATCCTTTGTACAACAAGACTCAGAAACTCTCTACGAAGCTTGGGAAAGGTACAAAGATTTGCTCCGGAAATATCCTCACCATGAGATTCCAAAATGGCTTCATGTCTAAACTTTCTATAATGGACTTTCTAGAATAATGAGAACCATAATCGATGCTGCTGCTGGAGGAGCTTTAATGGCAAAAGGAGAAGATCAAGCCTGGGACCTAATCGAAGAAATGGCCAACAATAATTCCTTGTGGCCAACAGAAAGGAGCATGATCCAAAAAATTGCAGGAATTTATGAAAGTGGAGCCAATACAGCAATCAATGCCAAGTTAGATCAGATATGCAAATTCATGGAGACTCTTACCATTGGATCCACAAGTTCACAATATGGAGGAGCTCCATAACTAAACCAACTTGAAGAAACGGTGAATTATGTCAACAATTTCAACAGATAGGGGAACAATCCATATTCCAACACCTACAACCCAGGGTGGAGGAATCATCCTAATTTCTCATGGAACAACAATTCAGGGAAAAAAAACTATCCACCATCTGGATTCCAGCAACAGAACAAAAGCCAGGAGTTTGAAAAAGAACCAGAAATGAAAGAATGGATTGCAGAGATTCTGATGAATGATGAGTACAAACCCACAGTGGAGCATCAACGGAGACTCAATCCAATTATGAAGGAAGTCGTAAAGAAATAAATAATCAAATGGTTGGATGCTGACATCATTTACCTCATCTCAGATAGTAGTTGGGTGAGTCATATGCAGTGTGTACCAAAGAAAGGAGGAATTATTGTGGTTACCAATGAAAAGAACGAGCTAATCCCAACAATAACGGTGACTGGATGGAGAGTATGCATGGACTACATGAATCTGAACAAAGCCATGAGAAATGACCATTTTCCGCTACCATTCATTGACCAGATGTTAGACAGACTGGCAGGACATGAGTTCTATTGCTTTCTGGATGGATATTCAGGGTACAATCAGATTGCCATCGCACCAGAAGACCAGGAGAAAACTACATTTACATGTCCCTATGGTACTTTTTCTTTCCACAGGATGCCATTTGGATTATGTAATACCCCTGCTATATTTCAGCGTTGCGTAATGTCCATCTTCTCAGACATGTTGGAGCAGAGTATGGAGGTTTTTATGGATGACTTTTCTGTGTTTGGAGATTATTTTGACCACTGCTTGCAAAATTTGGAACAAGTGTTACAAAGGTGCGAAGATACAAACATGGTGCTCAATTGGGAGAAATACCATTTTATGGTACATCATGGCATTGTTCTTGGACACCGGATCTCACAAAAAGGAATCGAGGTAGACAAAGCAAAGATTGAGACAATTAAAAATCTACCTCCGCCGTCATCTGTCAAAAGGATTCGGAGCTTTCTCGGACATGCAGGTTTTTACAGGAGATTTATCAAAGACTTTTCCAAGATTGCTAAACCTCTGTGCAATATTCTAGAGAAGGATGTGCCTTTCAACTTCACCAAAGAATGCCAGGAAGCTTTTGAGATCTTAAAACATAAGCTGATTTCTGCCCACATCATTGTAGCACCAGACTGGACCCTTCCATTTGAAGTAATGCGTGATGCTAGTGATCTTACTGTAGGTGCAGTTTTGGGACAACGCAAAGGAAAGATTTTCCACACCATTTACTACTCCAGCAAAACTCTGAATAAAACTCAACTCAACTACACAACCACTGAAAAAGATTTGCTCGCAGTTGTGTATACTTTCGACAAATTCCGCTCTTATCTACTGGGTCTCAAAGTGGTGGTCTACACAGATCATTCAGCAATCAAATACTTGATCATGAAGAAAGATTCCGAACCCAGATTGATCCGTTGGATACTTCTTCAGTAAGAATTTGATGTGGAGATTCGAGAAAGGAAAGAGACAGAGAATCAGGTGGCAGATCATCTATCGAGGCTCGAGAATAGAGAAACAGCTGACAAAGATTTGTCAATCAAATAAACTTTTTCATATGAACAACTGTTTGCCATGAAATAGCAAGATGCCCCTTGGTATGCTGACTATGTCAATTACATTGTGTCAGGAAAATGACCGTTGGAATGGACAACTCAGCAACAGAAGAAATTCTTCAAAGAAGTCAAGCATTATGTCTGGGATGAGCCGTACCTGTTCAAACGATGTGCTGATCAATTATTGAGATGGTGTGTTCCACAGGAGGAAGTCAACAGTGTTTTGCAGCACTGTCATTCATCACCATATGGCAGACACTTCAGCGGAAACAAAACTATAGCCAAAGTCCTACAATCAGGTTTATTTTGGCCCACTTTTTTTAAAGATGCTTATCTTTTTGCTCTTCAATGTGACAGGTGCCAGAAAATGGGGAATATTTCAAAGAGAAATGAAGGACCGTTGCAAAACATTCTAGAAGTGGAAATATTTGATGTATGGGGTATTAATTTCATGAGACCCTTTGTTCCATCATTCAGAAACATGTACATCTTGGTTGTTGTAGACTACGTCTCCAAATGGGTCGAAGCAATTGCTCTGCCATCCAATGATTCAAAAGTAGTGATCAAATTCCTGAAAAAGAACATTTTCACTCAGCTCAGAACACCTCGTGCAATCATCAGCGATGGTGGCACACATTTTTGCAACAGATATTTCGATGCACTCATATCCAAAACTGAGTTACTCACAAGGTTGCCACAGCTTACCATCCACAATCAAATGGACAGGTTGAGGTTTAAAACAGAGAGATCAAAAGAATCTTAGAGAGAACCGTTGGAATAACAAGGAAATACTGGTCTACAAAACTAGATGATGCATTATGGGCCTACCGAACAGCTTACAAGACACCCATTGGTATGTCCCCATATCGATTGGTATTTGGGAAAGCGTGTCATCTGCCAGTGGAGCTTGAACACAAGGCGTACTGGGCACTGAATAAGTTGAATCTTGATTCACAAGCTGCATGAGAGAAAAGACTTCACCAACTCAACGAATTGAAGGAATTTCGCCTACAGGCTTATGAGAATGCCAGATTGTACAAAGAAAAGACCAAGAAATGGCATGACTGAAAAATAGTGCACAGACAGTTGGAACCAAGGCAGCAGGTGCTGTTGTACAACTCAAGATTGAAACTTTTCCCTAGAAAGTTAAAATCAAGGTGGTCAGGTCCATTTGTAATCACTCAGGTTTTTCCATATGGAGCTGTTGAGTTATTAGATCCCAACACCAATGGAACATTCAAGGTTAACATTCAACGTGTCAAGCACTATTAGGGAGAATCATTTGAGCGACAAAAAGAAAGTGTCACACTTTCAGATCCAGCCTAAAGATCGAGAAGTCAAGTCTAGCTGACGAATTTAAACGTAGCGCTCGCTGGGAGGCAACCCATGCAATTTGTATATATATTGTGATTTGGTGTGATTTAATTTTGTGTGTTTAGTTTTTGCAGATTAAGTCCTTTCAAGATGGAAGAAGCTCTCGCAAAACTTCACAAGAATTTCCTTCTCTCCCTCAAAAAATCTGATGAAAGTCTACAAAGCTCGCTTGGAACGGATGAGGTTACTGACGATCCATGGTGTTCCTAATGATATTCGTTGGGTAATTGAAGCACGGGTCCGATTGGCAGGTGAGTCTTCTGAATCTTTTATTTCACATCTGCCTGGTTTTGGAAGAAGTACCTATGCAAAGAAACGTAGAGCTAAGAAAATGGGTGTTCGTTACAAATATGCACGCTGGAATTGCAATACTCGTTGTCATTCTTTAGGAATGGTGACTGATAATCGCGAAGATAAAATTAAATTCATTAGGGATGGCTTGAGCAAGGAGTCTATAAATAATATATCTTCGACTCTTGAGACGTATCCCAGTGGATATGTATACATAGCCATTCGCAAATTACATACACAATTTCAAAAAGAAAGACAACAGTTAAGTCTCGGGAATCTAACTCAAAAAGACCTTATTTGCCAATTTATAAGAAAATTGGATGGGAAACTTGTCCCTGACGCATAGACGTCAATCAAGCTGCTACTTTTCTTGTAAATATTATATCTCTTTGTCTTTTTCTAATAATTGTAATTTGTTTTGTTGTTTTCTTTTATTTTCTCCGACAGGATCCAGACCTTTTTTACTATCACAATTTATTTTACTATTAACTAATAATTTTCTTTTGGTAGGTACTAGTGCTATTATTTTACTCACCCTTTTCAGATTTTATAAATTCAACTCATCAATGCACTTTTGAAGACATCCAGAGTAAAACATGGAAGCCACTTCAAGAAGACGAGTTGAAAACATCTGTGTATTTTGCGGTATTAGTGTTGGTACTAAGCCACAATACGTAGAAGCAGTATAGGAATTGGGTCGCGTCTTAACTGCAAGGAATATGCACTTAGTATATGGCGGAGGCAATCTTGGATTAATGGGGATCGTTTCAAAGGCCGTGCAGGAAGGAGGCAGTCACGTTTTGGGAATCATCCCAAAACCCTTGGCAGAGGCAAATCTTATTGGATCATCAAACGGAGATGAACTGATCGTGCCAGATATGTCTGAACGATTAGTAGAAATGATTAACTGTGCTGATGCTTTTATTGCTTTGTCAGGTGGTTTAGGTACATTGGAGGAAATTTTTATAGTGCTATCTTCGGCGAACCTGAACATACACCAGAAACCGCTTGGACTGTACAACGTTGAAGGATTTTATGATTTTCTTTGTGTGTTTCTTGATGATGCTCGGAGAAATGGGTTCGTGTCAAAACCTATGAAAGAACTCCTCTTTACTGCCAGAACTGCTCCAGATCTGTTAGATCAACTCTTAGCCTATGAACCACAAGTTGACCATATCCTTTCAAAGATAAATTGGTCCGAAGACGATCGTGGTAAGAGGCGTCGAATTAATCTAGATCTTAACCTTTAATTTCCTGTAGAATTTCTGCTAACCAATTATTATCTTCTAAACTCTTCTTCTAATGTTTAAGACATTGGGGACAATGTCTCATTTAGGTTTGGGGGAGGGAATTAGTTGATCAGTACCTTGTTTTTAGTTTTGTGTTCTTTTTATTTTTAGTCCAAAATTTTTCGAAAAATACAAAAAAAATTGAAAATTTTTCAAAAATTACAAAAATATTTTGTGTTTTTGTGTTTTTATTTTGACTAAAAAGGTGAATTGTGAATTGGTAAGAGATAGCTGAGTAAGGAGTTTCCACTCCTGAGACGTATCTCATACCTATTTCAAAACAAGTTAATTTTTGTTTATTTCCTTTTGAATTATTTAATTTGTAAATTTTCCATAAAATTGACTAAAATGGATCTTCATATGCTCAATTGACAGGTATTATCAACATGCATAGTAACATACGGATATGAACTGTAATTGAAAAGTTTGTAATATTCAGTGCTCTAGTTTAATTGGAGGAAGCATCTCAAAAAAAGCAATGGAGTAAAAAACAAAGCCTGAGATCCGAGTTATTAAGTCTGTAAGGGTGTTTTAACACCTAGTGCCCTAAAGCCAACTAGTTTGGGAGTCACTGGCCCAAAGCTCGCTACATGGATCCAAGATGTTGCAAAAATATATATATTTGAAGTCTGAGTAATTAAGTCCGTATGGGTGTTTTAACACCTGGTGCCCTAAAGCCAACTGGTGTAATTTACTTATTCAGTAATTTAGAAAGAAAGAAAACAACTAGTAACTTGGAGTAGAAATTTCACATGATTAGTCACTAACTTCTTTATTCTCTTTTTGCTTGTCTTTTTGCTTTTGTGTGCATTAGTTTTACTACCTTTTTACTTTTATAAAAAGTTTGTGGGTATCATTGCTGTAAACCCTCACGAGACTACAACTCGTCCACTAGGGACACCTAGGGGTTTAAAGGCTTGTTACATACGCTAAATGCAACCGTGATCCTTACGAAAGTGGCTTAGTTAAATTTCATTTTAAAGATGTTTATGTTATTTTATTCTATGTTTTGCTCGAGGACTAGCAAAATGTTAGGTTTGGGGGTGTGAAGAGTGGTAATTATATCACTATTTCTCCTAATATTTTGTATAGTTTCTTGAGTTTTGTGAATACTTTGATGTGTTTTGTGTTATTTTATAGATAAATAAAGTTTCAGGACATTCTGGAGGTGATTGGAGTAAACAGTGAAAATTAGAAAATGGGCATTTTGGTAATTTTGGAGCATCGCGACGCGTAAGCCTTCGGCATCGTGAAGCCTAACGTGCACCTAGTCCATGCTAACGTGCACCAGGTCCACAATTCAGAATCAGAGAAGTTTGACTTTGCTAACGTGCGTCGTGCCACGTGTCACCATCACAGCCGATATGCTAACGTGCGTCGTGCCACGTGTCATCATCATACGGTGCCGACAATCACCATTGCCACGTGTGCCACCTGTCACTCCACGTCAGCGTCCACATCATCAGTTGACCGAGTCAATGTTCCACCTCACCGCCACGTCATCATCAGCCAATCACGAAGTGCCACGTGTTGCAATCATATGGTGCCAACAGTCGCCATCACCACGTTAGCATAATAATTGAGTTGTTAGCCGCCTCGCCACGTGTCGCCTTATCTCCTTATCCGAATTGCCACGTGTCAAACCCTCAGCAAGCCCCGTCAAAAGAGGCTGGCATCGGGACGCCCAGAGCTTATCTGCGCTATAAATTGAGCTCGAGGTTTCAGTTTCAGATGTACCATTCTCTCTAAATTCTCTCATGTAAATAGGGAGTTCTCTTTTTAGTTTCTTCTAATTTCAGTTTTGTAATTAATTTTAATTACGTTCTGTAATAATAGTAATTTACTTACTTTATTATTTACAGTTTTTACTATTCACTATGAGGAGGTAACTTCCCCCTGCTAGGGTGAAAGGTAATTCTTTTACTATTGCTATTTAGATTAATCTCCCTTAAATATAATATATATTCACTATTTAAAATATTGATTTAATGAGGACTCCGCCATATTGGTCGGTTGGTTATTCATTTTAATCTGGTTAAACCTGACTTAATAAGGATACCGCCAGATTAGTCGGTTGTAATTAAATTTTCTTACCGCCTATATGGCAGGTTTATTTTGGTTCTGCTTTTATGGCTGGTTTATGGACAAATATTACCGCTTTAATGGCTGGTTGGACTTAATTTGACTTAATCAGGTTACTGCCTATATGACTGGTTGGTAAAATTATCAAAAGTATATATATTATATTATATTATGGGAGATATCTAAATAGTAAATAGTGGAAGTTAATTCATTTTACCTTAGCATTTTATTTTATTACATTTATTTTTCCGTATTTACTTTTTAGTAATTTTACTTTATGTCTTTTAAATTTTTTCCAGCCCTAGCTATGTATTGTAACTAAGTTAGTTATCTAGGGTTGTGATGAAATCTAATATCACCGGTTTATAAGGGGTTAGATTATAGTTTGGGTAATATAAAGATTAATTTATTGAGTCTTAATCTTAATGTTTTTATTAACTGGCCATTAATAAAATTGACTAGGTAAACTTAAAATGAACTAGACATAAGGATTTTAAGTTTAAGACCTTAGACTCAATAGCCCACGATCTTCCTTGAGGATAGATAACCCTTTAATAGATTTCCTTACAGGATAGACATATACTTGTAGGGCGGGGGGGTAACCATAATTGGAACTTAAATTTAATGAATTCAGATAATTTGGTTGACATGGACATATGGTTCAATTGGGTTAAACTGGATATTTGTGTCTGACCATCGACAGAGGCTTTCACATAATTTAGTGTTCCTGGTTAATAAATCACTATATTTCCCAACTTTAAGATAACAACTTCATCTTTAAATAATATTGGAAAGAATCACAACCCTATATAGTTTTTATTATTGTATTTTCTTAAACCTACTTTCGAACAATTTTATTTACTTGTTTTTAAATTTAGAATCGTCACCATTTCAAATCAATCAAACAACCTGTTAGATACTAGTAATCATTTGACCTCATAAAATTAATAGCTTAGGTATTAAGTCCTCGTGGGATCGATACTTTTTATACTACTTGAACGATACGTGGGCTTGCGTTATACGCGTGTGTAAGCATCGGTCAGATATAGGGCATATCCCTAACAAGTACTTCATCAATTTTTTAGACCAGTCCCTCCTTGTTGAACAAACGGTTCGCTCCAGGAATCTTTTGATTTCTCTATTGGAGACTTCGACCTGACCACTTGTCTGCGGATGGTAAGCAGTGGCAACTTTGTGAGTAACTCCATATTTGGCTAAGAGTGCATCAAAGTATTTGTTGTAGAAATGTGTGCCACCATCATTTATAATTGCTCGAGGTGTTTCCAATCGAGTGAAAATACTTATTTTAAGGAATTTTAAGACCAATTTAGAGTCATTTGATGGCAGTGTTGTTGCTTCTACCCATTGGAGATATAGTCTACTGCAACCAGAGTGTACAGGTTTCCATATGATGGAACAAACAGTCCCATGAAGTCAATCCCCCATACATCGAATATTTCCATTTTGAGGATGCTTTGGAGAGGTCTTTCATTTCTTAGTGAGATAATCCCAGTCCTCTGGCACATGTCACATTGAAGAACGAATAAGTGAGCATATTTAAACAATGTGGGCCAGAACAAACCTGATTCCAGCACTTTTACCGTGGTTTTGTCTCCGCTGAAGTGTCCGCCATATGCAGATGAATGACAATGCTGCAGGACACTATTGACCTCCTCTAGCGGTACATAACACCGAAATAACTGATCAGCACATCGCTTGAATAGGTATGGTTCATTCCAGATGCAGTGCTTAACTTGACTGAAAAACTTCTTCCTTTACTGATGCGTCCATTTCAAAGGCCATTTTCCCTATATTATATAATTGACATAGTCAGCATACCACGGGACTTCTTGATGCTTGATGGTGAATAGTTGTTCATCTGGAAAAGTTTCTTTGATTGTCAGCTTAGTACCAGTTGTACCTCCATTTTCAAGTCTTGATAAGTGATCTGCCACTTGATTTTCTGTCTCCTTTCTATCACGAATTTCCACATCAAATTCTTACAGTAGAAGAACCCAATGGATCAATCTAGGTTTGGCATCTTTCTTTGCTATCAGGTATTTGATTTCTGAATGATCTATGTAGACCACCACTTTGGGACCCAGCAAATACGAGCAGAATTTGTCAAAAGAAAACACTACTGCCAGCAACTCATTTTCAGTTGTTGTACAATTGAGTTGTGCCTCATTCAATGTTTTGCTAGCGTAGTAAATAGTGTGAAAAACTTTCGCCTTATGTTGTCCCAATACTGCACCTACTGCAAAATCACTCGCATCACACATTACTTCAAATAGGAGCGCCCAATCTGGTGCTACTATAATGGGAGCAGAAATCAACTTCTGTTTCAACATCTCATAGGCATGGTGGCATTCTTTGGTGAAGTGAAAAGGTACGTCTTTCTTCAACTGGTTGCACAGAGGTTTGGCAATCTTGGAGAAATCTTCGATGAATGTCCGGTAAAATCAGGCATGCCCAAGAAAACTTTGAGTCCCTTTGACTGATGATGGTGGAGGTAGTTTCTTTATCGTCTCGATCTTTGCTTTGTCTACCTCAATTCCTTTCTGTAAGATCTGATGTCCCAAAAAATACCTTCATGCACCATGAAGTGACATTTCTCCCAATTTAGTACTAGATTGGTATCTTTACATCTTTGCAATACTTTTCCCAGATTTAACAAGCAGTGGTCGAATGAGTCTCCAAACACTGAAAATGCATCCATGAAGACTTTCATGATTTGTTCTAGCATGTCAGAAAAGATGGCCATCATGCATCGTTGAAATGTGGCAGGAGCATTACAGAGCCCAAATGGCATCCTGCGGAATGCAAAAGTACCATACGGGCATGTGAATACGATTTTCTCTTGATCTTCTATAGTGATGACAATATGATTGTATCCCGAGTATCCGTCCAGAAAGCAGTAGTAATCATGTCCCGCTAGTCTATCTAGCATCTGGTCAATGAATGGTAACGAGAAATGATCCTTCCGTGTTGTTTTGTTCAGCTTCCTCTAGTCCATACACACTCTCCATCCACTAACTGTTCTTGTTGGAATCAGCTCATTCATTTCATTGGTGACTACAATCATTCTTCTTTTCTTGGGTACACATTGCATAAGACTCACCCAAGAGTTGTCAGAGATGGGGTAGATGATACATGCATCCAACCATTTGATGATTTCTTTCTTACTACTTCTTTCATGATTGGATTCAGCCTTCATTGATACTCCACTGTGGCTTTCTAGTCATCGTTCAGTAAGATTTTATGCATGTAAAATGTTGGACTGATGCCTCGTATGTCTTTTATAGTCCAGCTAATTGCTTTCTTATGCTCATATAGCACTCTCAACAACTTATCTTCCTGCTGTTAGTGTCTCTAAGACTAGCCCAAGAATCCTAAGCATGATTTTAGTGTGAATTAATCAAGAAAGTTTTCGGAAATACTCACATTGATAGGATTGGAGATTTCAAAATTTTCGTTGGATGTAGCAGCTCCAAGCCCTCATTTTGAGTTCCAAAGTGCTAGCTTTTTCTAAAAAATGAAGCAAAAATTTCTCTTCGAAAAAGAGGGAAAATCGGCAATTGAGAGAGAATTGGGAGAGATGAGTGAATAATGAATGTCTTGGTTGGTTTGTGTGGTTAAATGCAACATTTAATTAGCTCAACTACTTCCATCAATTGTGGGACAATTGATGTAAGTAAAGTGGGTCCCACCACTTTCAAATTCCAAATTTTAGTTGGCTTACACAATACAATTTGGGCCCGGGTTCGTTTAATCCGACTAAACGAATTTTCCGTTGCTAAATAATTAAATCCAATTTAATTAAATAATTATGCTCGCAAAATTATTACGAAAGTCGCTTGCGAATTAATTCCAAATTAATTCGTTCGATTTAATTAAAATCCAATATTAATTCCATATTGAAATCCAATTTCAATTAATATATCCAATATATTATTTTAGCCCAATTAAATAAATTAAATAGTTTAACTATTAAATTTACTTTGCCGATTAATTCAAAATTAATCGTGTTCTCTCTTCTAGATGAATTAATCCCAGATTAATTCTTACCGCTATTAATCCCAATTAATTTTCTCTTTCATAATTAATCCCAGATTAATTCTTGCCGTAATTAATCCCAGATTAATTTTTTTTGAGTCAAATGTCATCGGTGAATCTTTGGGAAGCGACCCAAGAGATCTCTGGATATGTTGGCAGTAAATACGGTCATTGGACTAACCGAACACGTGCGTACTCGGTACCAAGTTTTTAACGATTTACAAGACATGGTTGGCTTCTAGAAAAGCATCATGCCTACTCAATTCTCCAGAAATATGTTCAGCATGAAATATATATAATTTTTATCAGGCGTAGTATACAATGTATTGCGTAATACGATCCAGTATCGGATGTCACATGCTAGGCCTAGGGCTTGAATTGTGACTGTCCCGTACAAAGCATATATCGGATCACTAGTAACTGGTCTCTGTAATCGGATAATCATGACCTAGTCATATTATCCCGATAGCTGTAGCATTTAAGAGTACTAGTTTTGTATCCCTGCGTGATCATCATCTCCATATGACTGAAGTGATACTTCCATCTTGACATCACACCCAATACACTACGATTCTCAGTATACCCAGAAGAGGCGTACACAGAACCTGTTAAAGCTCCAGACAACCAAAACCAAAGTATACCAATTGTCGTAAGTATTAGCGATGCAAGTCTCAGGTTAAGACCACAAACACCTACCCTTATTCGGATTCCCATAGACACATAGTCATACTACCAATGGGACTCCGATGGGTCTATCCAGAGCGAAGCTGTTTCCGGTCCAATGGCTAACAGAACTTCATATTACACTTGAATAAGTATACAATACTTAAATATATGAGAACTATGTCGTTTAGCTTCCATAACACGCACAAGTGTAATACTAGCCTATTCCGCATTATCGATGTCCAGTCTCGATAATACTACGACTAGGGATATTTAATTATTAAACCTTTCGTGGATTAATATTGTCTCATATCTTATTAATCTGGTACTAATCATATGGACTTTTATCATTTATATATCCAACTAATCCAATTACAAAATGATAAAAGAGCAATTTCCTTAATTACATAGTTAATTTGTATAAAAACACCATGTCTTTTACAAATAGTGATGCTATGGGTCATAATTTTCCAACAATCAACCACTTGGCCTATATCAAATCACTCAAGTGTCCAACACCTAAACTTTGTACGGGTCGCTCAAACTTTTGCGGAGATATAGCTTTCGTCAGCAGATCTGCAAGGCTATCATCTGAAATGATCTTTTAGATCTTCACATCGCTACGATGTGTGATCTCACGAATCAGATGAAACCATCGAAGTAAATACTTGGATCATTGATGAGACCTTAATACCTTAGCCTATGTTGTAGCCCAGCTCAGCTGCTAACAGAACTACTCTTAATCCAATTAGGAATTTTATAGATCCAAAATGCTTTTTTTGCTGCCTCAGCCGCAATAATGTATTCCGATTTTTTTGTTGAATCGGCAACAGTATCTTGCTTGGAAGATTTCCAACTCATTGTTCCGTTGTTCAAACAAAATATGTACCCTTATTGCGACTTATAGTCATCGTTATCGGTTTGGAAACTTACATCGGTGATCCCAATCACCTCAAGTTCTCTATCTCCATAAATTAAGAAAGCATCCTTAGTTCGTCTAAGATACTAAAGGATGTTCTTAACATCAATCCAGTGACTATCACCTGGATCGGCCTAATTGTGACTATATATGCTCAAAGCGTATGAGCCACCAAGTCACATACATGTTATGACATACATGATCAATCCGACTGCTTAAGCGAACGGGATCTGATTCATTGAATCTCTCTTATCTTGAGTTTTATGACATATGTTCTTAGATAGAGAGACGCCATGTGATACTGGAGGCAGTCCCTTCTGGGACTGATCCATGTTGAATCTCTTCAACATTGTCAATGTACGTGTTCTCGGAGAGTGCCAACAACTTTTAGATTTATCCCAGTAGATCCTTATTCCTAGAATAAAGGTCTTCTCTCCAAAGAATTTCATGGAGAATTTTAATGAAAGCCAAGCTTTCACCGATTATAATATGGGAATGTCATTGCTGAGCAGCAATACATCATCATCGTATAGGACAATCAATGTCAGTGCGTTCCACTAACCTTCTTATATACATAAGAATCATCTTCGTTTTGAATGAAACCGTATACCATTATGATCTCATCAAAACGTTGGTTCCAAGAACGCAATGCTTACTTCAATCCATAAATGGATCGATTTAACTTGCAAATATTTTTTGCATGTTTTGGCACGACAAAATCATCAGGGTGTTGTATATAAACATCCTCCAAAAGGTTTCCGTTAAGGAAAACGATTTTGACGTCCATCTACCATATTTCAGAATCGAAATATGCGGCATTTGCAAGCATTATCCGAATGGATTTAATCATGGCAACAGTTAAAAGATTTCGTCGTAATTGAAACCATGTTGATGATGATAACCTTTCGCTATAAGCCTAGCTTTATACGTTTGTATGTTGCCATCTATGTTTGTCTTCACCATGAAGACCCATTTACTACCAATAGGCACAATGCCTTCTGGTACATCAACCAGTGTCCAAACTTAGTTGTATACATGGAATCCATTTCGGATTTCATGGCAACTTGCCATAAAGCGAAGTCGATACCTTGTATCGCTTCCTCATACGTAGCCGGTTCATTATCCTTGACCGGCGTAAACACACACGTATAACACAAGCGTACGTATCGTTCAAGTAGTATAAAAATATCGATCCCACGAGGACTTAATTCCTACTGTTTTTATTAATTATTGATACTATTTATTTACATGTATCTAATTATAGGAAGAAGAGAATTGATTGCTTTTGGTTGGTTGAATGTAGTTTTTGCAAAATAAAATAAAAAACAGACTCAAAAGAAAATACTAAGGAAAATAAAAGAAAAGACTCAAGGATCTAGGGTCGTGACTCCACACAATATTATTATAAAGATGAATTGATTCTCTTATTTATGTGTAATAAATTAATTTTTTAACCTGGAACACGATGATATGCAAAAGCCTCTTCTGATGGTCAGACGCATATATCCAGTATAACCCAATTGAACAATATTCTTATGTCAACCAAATTACCTTGACTTATTAAGATTAAATTCTCATTGTGGTATCCTGATTAAATCAAATTAATAATTAAATATCAACCGACTAACCAGGCGGGATCCTCATTAAGTCAGGTTAAAACCAGTTTAAAAATAATTACCAACCGACCAATATAGCGGTATCCTTATTAAGTCAGGTTTTAAATAATTTATATATTATAACTAAAGGAGATTAATCTAAATTATAAAAGTAAAAAGCTTCACATTTACCCCAGCAGAAATTTAACTACAAAACATAAAAGAAAAGAGAAGAAGAAGAAGAAGAAGAAGAAGAAGAAGAACTATTATTATTACAGAAAATTAAAATACATAAATTAAATATTATTTATTTTTACAAAAACTAGATGCAATCCTTTAAAAACATGGAAAAACTCCCAAGGAAAGCACACCAAATGAAGTGACCAAGAGCCGAATTTATAGGCAAAACTTGGTTCCAGCGTCCCGACGCGCGTTGATTTGCGACACGTGTTGCTTGGCATCACGAGATCGTGACACGTGGCACTGTTATGTCGGTAGTTGACTTTTTGATGTCGGCAACATGTGATGGCGACACGTGTCCAGGCACATTTTAGTGTGATCCATTGAGATTTTGACACGTGGTAGTGATGAGTGGTATTTATACCACTATTTCCACTCATTTGACCTAATGTTTTGTATTATTTCTCGAGTTTTATGAACGTTTTGATGTGTTTTGTTGTTTTTTTTGCAGATAAATATCGTTTGGACAGCACTGGAGGCAATTTGGGACAAAACCGGTCAAAAATGCGTCAACAGAAAAATTCCTTCTTCTGCGCGTGCGACTCTGGAGCCTTGCGCGCCGCGACGCCCAGCCTGCGCCGAAATTGCTAAAATACGCCGGGTCCACAAAATCAGAATCTGAGAAAAGTTGACTTTGCTAGCATGCGCCTGCCACGTGTCACCATCACAACGGAGATGCTAACGTGCGCCGTGCCACGTGTCAAGATCTCATTGCTTGGACGGCCACCGCCTCACGTGTCATGCCACGTGTCGCCACATCATCGTCCACATCAGCAGCCACGTCAGCAAGTCAACCGAGTCAACGTGCCACGTCATCATCAGCCAATCACAGCGCGCCACGTGTCAACATCTCATTCGTCGGACGGCCGCCGCCCCACGTGTCGCCACGTCCCTTCCACCTCATCACCATGACGCAAGCAATGACGTCATGAACAGTTGACACGTCAGCATGACGTAAGCGATGACGTCATGAACAGTGCCACGTCAGCGGATCAGATCTGAGTCAACGAACCAGCAAGTGACACGTGTCACTGTAGCGCGCGTCGCGACGCTGGCCGCGCGGCGCGACGCGCGCACCCCATTGAAGCCTATAAATTCAGAACCCGATTTCAGAAATTTTATCCATCCTCTCTCTTCAACTCCTTCTAAAGAGAGAGTTTCTCTCTCTAAAAGTCTTTAGTTTTTACTTTTTAAGTTTTGTAAATAATTTTAATTACTTTTTGTAATAATAGTAATTTAATTTTTACTTTTTACTTTCTTTTACAGTTTTTACTATTTACTTTTTACTTTTTACAGTTTTTACTATTTACCGTGATGCGGTAATTTCTTTATGTTCGGGTGAAAGGTAATTTCTTTTACTATTACTATTTAGATTAATCTCCCTTAAAATAATATATTTACTATTTAAATGGACTTAATCAGGATACCGCCAGATTGGTCGGTGAATAATAAAACATATATTCCGCCTTTATGGCTGGTTATTTTGGTTCCGCCTTTATGGCTGGTTATTTTGGTTCCGCCTTTATGGCTGGTTATTTTGGTTCCGCCTTTATGGCTGGTTGATATTAATCACAAGTTTTTATATTATTTTAATGGGAGATATCTAAATAAGTAGTAGTAGAAATAATTCCTTTTACCTTAACATTTTTATTTTATTTTACTTTTCAGTATTTTTATTTTATGTCTTTTATTTTTATGTTTTTACTAGTCCTAGTTATGTGTTAGTTAACTAGGGGTTGTGATGACTTTTAATATCAATAGTTTATAAGAGATTATTTTATAGTTTGGGTAATTAATAAGTTTACTTATTAAGTCTTAAGCTTAATGCTTCTTATTGTCTGATCACCAATAAGATTGAAATGGTAAATCTAAAATGAACTAGACATAGGGATTTTAGGTTTTAGCCTTAGACTTAATAGCCCACGATCTTCCTTGAGGATAGATAACCCTTTAATAGATTTCCTTACAGGATAGGAATATACCTGTCGGGCGGGGGTAGCCATAATTGGAACTTAGATTTAATGAATCCAGGTAATGTGGTTGACATAGGAATATGGTTCAATTGGGTTATACTGGGTATTTGTAGTTGACCATCGGAAGAGGCTTTTACATAATTTAGTGTTCCAGGTTAGTAAACTGATTTATTACACAAACATAAAATAATCACTTCATCTTTTAAATGATATTAAAAGAAATCACAACCTTATATCTTTTTATCTGTTATTTTCCTTAGTATTTTCTTTTATCTTTTTATTTATTTATTTAGCAAATCTTCAATCAACCAAATCAATCAAGCAATCAATTCCATTCTCCTTTTTAATTAGATATTTGTAATTAAATAGATTCAATAATTAATAACAACAGTAGGAATTAAGTCCTCGTGGGATCGATATTTTTATACTACTTGAACGATACGTGCGCTTGCGTTATACGTGTGGTGGGGACTATATTTCTTTAGTTGTTAATTTTGAAACTATCTAATTTACTTGGTATCTAATTTTCTTTTTTATTCTAATTTCTTTATTTTTATCTGTAATTTTTATTACTTTCTTTTGATTTCAGGTGACTTAAAAATGGAACACTACTGGGAGATTGAGAGACTACGTACACCCCCAAATCTGGGAGCAACAGTCTGGTTTTCTGAGGCCTGTTGACTGGATGCCAGAACCAAGCAATGCTACATTTGTTCATCAGAACGAAATGGGGAGATGTGTGATTTGTGACAGTAACCACCCGACGCAGATCATATGTATATATCGATCAGAGTGGGAGAATTTCTGGAGGCAATCATGCAATGAAGAGCCATCACATTTCACAGAGCCACATTTTCCATCTTATCCACCATCTACCTTTGATCTTCATCAACAACCAGAACCATTTGAGGAAGATCAATTGATTCACATGTTCAAGGAACAAGCAGCTCAATTTGATGCACAAATTCAGAGTCAAACAGCTTCTATACAGAGAATGAAAGATCAGATCAGACAATTCACAGAAAACCAGAACTATATACTCTCAAGAACCAGTTCCAGATGACACTGATGAAGCCTTCAAGTACCAATCATTTCACAATGACATTTCAACAGAGGAGGAGGCTGAGCAGTATCAACAACCAGAGGTATCAGTTCAGGAACCCGAACCGGCAAAGTCTCGATTTGATTTTTATTATTCTGACTCTGACGAGGAGGAAGCTGATCCATTTATTCCAACTGCACCAACAACGGAGGATCAAACTTTCAAGCCTCAAAATGAAGATCTTGGAGAATGCTTTGCACAAATGTTTGATGAAGATCTACCTGAGCCAATCATTTCACCCAGATCAGAGGATGAAGACCTAAAATCTGACATTTCTTTTCATCCTCAGGTTAACAATTTTGATACATGTATTTCACAGATGACAGATGAGAGCTGAATACAGAAATTTTCAAATACATCTGCGAAGAAAAGGTGGAGCAAAAAGCAGAGAGCAAATGGAGGAGCAAATGTCTGACCTTAATAAAGATCTAGAGCATTCAGGAAAAACATCGCTGTGTTGGGGAGTACAAATCAAAGATATCACCCAGAAGCTTGACAGAATGGAATTTCCATTCCAAGTCAAGCATCATACGAGACCTCCTGATTTTCTTTCTTTCTTTTCAGGAACCACTGGAGCAATAAAGATTAAAAAGGTGGCACGAGCACTGAATGAGACAAAACTCCTTTTGCCACTTTACCGTTGGAAGAGACCCTTCAAAAGCAACGCTCACGGGATTGTCCTTAATCGGACATCCAAAACGACATTGAAACCTCCTTGACAAATATATTTCAGTCACGTCTGGCTGAAGACGAAAAATTAGCGCTAGCAGGGAGGCAACCCATGCAATTTGTTGTAATTATTTTTTTCATGTTTTGTGTGAACTTTTTAATTTTGTGTGTTATTTTTGTAGGGAAAGGCACAAAACGAAGCATTTTAAGACAGAAGGAATTGTGTTTGGCAAGCAAATATAAGACAATTCATTAGCGATGGCTGAATAAAGAATGAAATCTTGAGACTCATTCTAATGAATTTATACTAAGCGAGTGGCGTATTGCGTACACAATTCCGTTACCTTAATTATTGCTTTGATTCGCTTTTCTGTTGTAATTATTTTTATTTTCGTAGACAGGATCCAGACTTTTTGACCTTTCACGATTTGTTTTGTTGTTTAGCTAACAAACGTCCTCTGGAAGATACTTCTGCTATTATTACTCACCCTTTTTCAGGTACTATAAATTCAGCCCGTCATTGCACTTTTGAAGGCATCCTGATTTGAAAAAGAAATACATAAAAAATGGAAGCCACTTCAAGAAGACGAGTTGAAAACATTTGTGTGTTTTGTGGTAGTACTGTTGGTACTAAACCACAATACATAGAAGCAGCACGGGAATTGGGTCGAGTTTTAGCTGCAAGAAATATGCACCTAATATATGGCGGAGGAAATCTCGGACTTATGGGGATCGTTTCAAAAGCCGTACAGGAAGGAGGCAGTCACGTTTTGGGAATCGTCCCAAAACCCTTGGCAGATGCAAATCTTATTGGATCATCAAACGGAGAGGAACTGATTGTATCAGGTATGTCTGAACGTTTGGTAGAAATGATTAACCGTGCTGATGCTTTTATTGCTTTACCAGGTGGATTGGGTACATTGGAGGAAATTTTTATAGTTCTATCTTGGGCGAACCTGAACATACACTAGAAACCAATTGGACTACTCAACGTTGATGGATTTTATGATTTTCTTTGTGTGTTTCTTGATGATGCTCGGAGAAATGGGTTCGTGTCAAAACCTATGAAAGATCTCCTCTTCACTGCCAGACTTGCTCCGGATCTGATAGACCAACTCATAGCCTATGAACCACAAGTTGACCCCTATCCTATCAAAAATAAATTGGTCTGAGGACGATCGTGGTAAGAGGCGTCGAATTAATCTGGATCTTAACCTTTAATTTCCTGTAGATTTCAGCTAACCAGGTACAACCTTCTAACTCTCCTTTTACTGTTTAAGACATTGGGGACAATGTCTCATTTAGGTTTGGGGGAGGAATTTAGTTGATTAGTACCTTATTTTTAGTTTGTATGTTGTTTTTATTTTTAGTCCAAAAATTTTTCGAAAAATACAAAAAAATTGAAAAATTTTCAAAAATTACAAAAATATTTTGCATTTTTGTTTTATTTTGACTAAAAAGGTGAAATTGGTGAAAGGTAGCTGAGTAAGGAGTTCTCACTCCTGATACGTATCTCAAACCATTTATTTCAAAACAAGTTAATTTTTGTTTATTTCCTTTTAAATTATTTAATTTGTGAATTCTCCATAAATCTGACTAAAATGAATCTTCATATATTCAGTTGACAGGTATTATGACTTACATGGAAACATACATCAGTCATGAGCTAAAATTGAAAAGTTTGTATATTCCGTGCTATAGTTTAATTGGAAGAAGCATCTCTAAATAGTGATGGAGTAAAAAAAAAAAAAAAAAAAAAAAAAAAAAAAACGTCCGAGATCCGAGTTATTAAGTCTGTAAGGGTGTTTTAACACCTAGTGCCCTAAAACCAACTGGTTTGGGAGTCACTGGCCCAAAGCTCGTTACATGGATCAAAGATGCTGGCAAAAAATATATTATCTGAAGTCTGAGTAATTAAGTTCGTAGGGGTGTCTTAACACCTGGTGCCCTAAAGCCAACTGGTTTGGGAGCCACCGACCCAAAGCTCGCTACATAGACAGATGATATTGTATATAAATAAAAAAATAGAGAAAAAATCAAAGAAAAAATCAGAAAAATCAGAAAATTATTCCATTGCTACAAAAAGATGTGAAATCTGATAGAACTTTAGGACAAAAATATTACTCTCTTATCAACTGCACTTATGACTGTTGTGGGCAAAAATGAGTTGATTAATATTTTGTTGGCTGTGTATATGAAGAATGGTAAAAATAATCGGAGAATTTACTTATTCGGTAATTTAGAAAGAAACAAAACAACTAGTAACTTGGAGTAGAATTTTCACCTGATTAGTCACTAACTTTCTTTATTCTCTTTTTCGCTTGTCTTTTTGCTTTTGTATGCATTAGTTTTAACTAACTTTTTACTTTTGTAAAATGTTTGTGGGTATCATTGCTGTAAACCCTCACGAGACTACACTCGTCCACTAGGGACACCTAGGGGTTTAAAGGCTTGTTGCATACGCTAAATGCAATCGTGATCCCTACGAAAGTGGCTTAGTTAAAGTTTATTTTATTTTATTTTCTGTTTTGCTCGAGGACTAGCAAAATGTTAGGTTGGGGGTGTGATGAGTGGTATTTATACCACTATTCCCACTCATTTGACCTAATGTTTTGTATTATTTCTCGAGTTTTATGAACGTTTTGATGTGTTTGTTGTTATTTTGCAGATAAATATAGTTTGGACAGCACTGGAGGCAATTTGGGACAAAACCGGTCAAAAATGTGTCAACAGGAAAAATTCCTTCTTCTGCGCGTCGCGACTCTGGAGCCTTGCGCGCCGCGACGCCCAGCCTGCGCCGAAATTGCTAAAATACGCTGGGTCCACAAAATCAGAATCTGAGAAAAGTTGACTTTGCTAACATGCGCCTGCCACGTGTCACCATCACAACGGAGATGCTAACGTGCGCCGTGCCACGTGTCAAGATCTCATTGCTTGGACGGCCACCGCCTCACGTGTCATGCACGTGTCGCCACATCATCGTCCACATCAGCAGCCACGTCAGCAAGTCAACCGAGTCAACGTGCCACGTCATCATCAGCCAATCACAGCGCGCCACGTGTCAACATCTCATTCGTCGGACGGCCGCCGCCCCACGTGTCGCCACGTCACCTTCCACCTCATCACCATGACGCAAGCAATGACGTCATGAACAGTTGACACGTCAGCATGACGTAAGCGATGACGTCATGAACAGTGCCACGTCAGCGGATCAGATCTGAGTCAACGAACCAGCAAGTGACACGTGTCACTGTAGCGCGCGTCGCGACGCTGGCCGCGCGGCGCGACGCGCGCACCCCATTGAAGCCTATAAATTCAGAACCCGATTTCAGAAATTTGTATCCCATCCTCTCTCTTCAACTCCTTCTAAAGAGAGAGTTTCTCTCTCTAAAAGTCTTTAGTTTTTACTTTTTTAAGTTTTGTAAATAATTTTAATTACTTTTTGTAATAATAGTAATTTAATTTTTACTTTTTACTTTCTTTTACAGTTTTTACTATTTACTTTTTACTTTTTACAGTTTTTACTATTTACCGTGATGCGGTAATTTCTTTATGTTCGGGTGAAAGGTAATTTCTTTTACTATTACTATTTAGATTAATCTCCCTTAAAATAATATATTTACTATTTAAATTGGACTTAATCAGGATACCGCCAGATTGGTCGGTGAATAATAAAACATATATTCCGCCTTTATGGCTGGTTATTTTGGTTCCGCCTTTATGGCTGGTTATTTTGGTTCCGCCTTTATGGCTGGTTATTTTGGTTCCGCCTTTATGGCTGGTTGATATTAATCACAAGTTTTTATATTATTTTAATGGGAGATATCTAAATAAGTAGTAGTAGAAATAATTCCTTTTACCTTAACATTTTATTTTATTTTACTTTTCAGTATTTTTATTTTATGTCTTTTATTTTTATGTTTTTACTAGTCCTAGTTATGTGTTAGTTAACTAGGGGTTGTGATGACTTTTAATATCAATAGTTTATAAGAGATTATTTTATAGTTTGGGTAATTAATAAGTTTACTTATTAAGTCTTAAGCTTAATGCTTCTTATTGTCTGATCACCAATAAGATTGAAATGGTAAATCTAAAATGAACTAGACATAGGGATTTTAGGTTTTAGCCTTAGACTTAATAGCCCACGATCTTCCTTGAGGATAGATAACCCTTTAATAGATTTCCTTACAGGATAGGAATATACCTGTCGGGCGGGGGTAGCCATAATTGGAACTTAGATTTAATGAATCCAGGTAATGTGGTTGACATAGGAATATGGTTCAATTGGGTTATACTGGGTATTTGTAGTTGACCATCGGAAGAGGCTTTTACATAATTTAGTGTTCCAGGTTAGTAAACTGATTTATTACACAAACATAAAATAATCACTTCATCTTTTAAATGATACTTAAAAGAAATCACAACCTTATATCTTTTTATCTGTTATTTTCCTTAGTATTTTCTTTTATCTTTTTATTTATTTATTTAGCAAATCTTCAATCAACCAAATCAATCAAGCAATCAATTCCATTCTCCCCTTTAATTAGATATTTGTAATTAAATAGATTCAATAATTAATAACAACAGTAGGAATTAAGTCCTCGTGGGATCGATATTTTTATACTACTTGAACGATACGTGCGCTTGCGTTATACGTGTGTGTTTACGCCGGTCAGGTATGTGCATTTTAGCGTAGATGATGATTGTCGGCATTTTAGGATGATGACACGTGGCAGACACACGTTAGCAGATCTTCTGTGATGGTAACACGTGGCACAAAACATGTTAGCAAAGTTAACTTTTCAGATTCTGACACGTGGACCAGGCGTACGTTAGCAAGGACTCGGCGCATGTTAGGTGTCGCGACGTCAAGGGTTTGGGCGTCGCGACGCGTCCAAAATTACGAAAATGCCCTTTTTCCAATTTTCATTGTTTTGGTCCAAATCACCTCCAGAATGTCCTGGAACTTTATTTATCTATAAAATAACACAAAACACATCAAAATATTCACAAAACTCAAGAAACTATACAAAATATTAGGTTAAATGAGTGGGAAATAGTGATAGATTTACCACTCATCACACCCACAAACCTAACATTTTGCTAGTCCTCGAGCAAAACAAAAAATAAAATAACATAATAAAATTAAACTAAGCCACTTTCGTAGGGATCACGGTTTCATTTAGCGTATGTAACAAGCCTTTAAATCCCTAGGTGTCCCTAGTGGACGAGTTGTAGTCTCGTGAGGGTTTACAACAATGATACCCGCAAACATTTTACAAAAGTAAAAAGAAAGTAAAACTAATGCAAACAAAAGAAAAAAGACAAGCGAAAGGAGAATAAAGATGTTAGTGACTAATCAGGTGAAACTTCTACTCCAAGTTACTAGTTGTTTTATTTCTTTCTAAATTACCGAATAGGTAAATTCTCCGATTATATTTACAATTCTCCATATACACAGCCAACAAAATATTAATTAACTCATTTTTACCCACAACAGTCATAAGTGCAGTTGATAAGAGAGTAATATTTTTGTCCTAAAGTTTTATCGGAATTCACACCTTTTTGCAGCAATGGAATAATTTTTCGGATTTTTCAGATTTTTTCTTTGATTTTTCTCTGTTTTTTATTTATATACAATACCTTCCGTCTATGTAGCGAGTGTTGGGTCGGTGGCTCCCAAACCAGTTGGCTTTAGGGCACCAGGTGTTAAGACACCCCTACGGACTTAATTGCTCAGACTTCAGATATATATATTTTTGCAGCATCTTTGATCCATGTAGCGAGCTTTGGGCCAGTGACTCCCAAACCAGTTGGCTTTTAGGGCATTAGGTGTTAAAACACCCTTAAAGACTTAATAACTCGGATCTCAGATTTTTTTTTTACTCCATTGCTTTTTGAGATGCTTCCTCCAATTAAACGAGAGCACTGAATATTACAAACTTTTCAATTTTAGCTCATGTCTGTATGTTTCTATGTATGTTGATAATACCTGTCAATTGAGCATATGAAGATCCATTTTAGTCAATTTTATGGAGAATTTACAAATTAAATAATTCAAAATGAAATAAACCAAAATTAACTTGTTTCAAAAATGGTTTGAGATACATCTCAGGAGTGAAAAATCCTTACTAAGATATCTCTTACCAATTTCACCTTTTTAGTCAAAATAAAACTATAAAAACGCAAAATATTTTTGTAATTTTTGAAAAAAATTCAATTTTTTTTTGTATTTTTCGAAAAATTTTGGACTAAAAATAAAAATAACACACAAACTAAAAACAAGGTACAGATCAACTAATTCCCTCCCCAAACCAAAATGAGACATTGTCCCCAATATCTTAAACAGTAAAATGAGAGTTAAGAAGGTCGTACCTGGTTAACTGAAAATCTATAGGAAATTAAAGGTTAAGATCCAGATTAATCCTACGCCTCTTACCATTATCATTCTTGGACCAATTTATCTTTGAAAGGATAGGGTCAACTTGTGGTTCATAGGCTATGAGTTGGTCTATTAGATCCGGAGCAGTTCTGGCTGTAAAGAGGAGTTCTTTCAAAGATTTTGACACGAACCCATTTCTCCGGGCATCATCAAGAAACACACAAAGAAAATCATAAAATCCATCAACGTTAAACATCCCAAGCCACCTGGCAAAGCGATAAAAGCATCAGCACGGTTAATCATTTCTACCAATCGCTCGGACATACCTGGCACGATCAGTTCCTCTCTGTTTGATGGCTCAATAAGATTTTCCTCTGCCAAGGGTTTTGGGATGATTCCCAAAACGTGACTGTCTCTTTCCTGTACAGCCTTTGAAACGATCCCCATAAGTCCAAGATTTCCTCCGCCATATATTAAGTGCATATTCCTTGCAGCTAAGACTAGACCCAATTCCTGTGCTGCTTCTACGTATTGTGGCTTAACACCAACACTACTACCACAAAACACACAAATGTTTTCAACTCGTCTTCATGAAGTGGCTACCATTTTTTATGTATTTCTTTCTCAAATCTGGATGCCTCCAAAGGTGCAATGACGGGCTAAATTTATAGTACCTGAAAAGGGTGAGTAATAATAGCACTAGTATCTTCCATAGGACGTTTGTTAGCTAAACAAAACAAAAGAAATCGTGAAAGGTCAAAAAGTCTGGATCATGTCTACGAAAATAAAGATAATTACAACAGAAAAGCGAATCAAAGCAATTAATTAAGGCAACAGAATTGTGTACGCAATACGCCACTCGCTTAATATAAATTCATTAGGATGCGTCTCAAGAATTAATTCTTTACTCAGCCATCACAAATGAATTAGCTCTTTTCTTCCTGATTGCAAAACATCATTCATGTTTTCCTTCTGTCTTAAAATGCTCCGTTTGTGCTTTTCCCTACAAAAATAACACACAAAATTAAGAACTCTACAACATGTATACACAAAATATGAAACAAAAATTACAACAAATTGCATAGGTTGCCTCCCTACTAGCGCTAAATTTTCCGTCTTCAGCCAGACGGGACTGAAATCCATCTGTCAATGAGGTTTCAGCGTCGTTTTGGATGTCTGATTAAAGACAATCCCATGAGCGTTTCTTTTGAAAGGTCTCTTCCAACGGTAAAGTGGCAAAAAATATTTTGTCTCATTCAGTCCTTGTGCCACCTTTTTAACCTTTGTTGCTCCAGTGGTTCCTGAAAAGAAAGAAAGAAAATCAGGAGGTCTTGTATGGTGCTTGACTTGGAATGGAAGTTTCATTCTGTCAAGCTTCTAGGTGATTTCTCTAAATTTTACTCCCCAAAACAATGATGTTTCTCCTGAAAGCTCTGGATTTTCAATTTGGTCTGACAATTACTCCTCCATTTGCTCTGCTTCTTGCTCCACGTTTTCTTCACAAATGTATTTGAAAATTTCTGCATTCAGCTCTTCATCTGTCATCTGTGAAATACATGCTTCAAAATTGTCAACCTGAGGATGTAAAGAAATGTCAGATTTTAGGTCTTCATCCTCTGATATGACTGGAATGGATGGTTCAGGAAGATCTTCTTCAAACATTGTTGCAAAGCATGCTCCAAGATCTTCATTTTGAGGATTGAAAGTTTGATCCTCCTTTGTTGGTGTAATTGGTACAAACAGCTCAGCTTTTTTGTCCTCGTCAGAGTTAGAATTTGAATAATAAAAATCAAATAGAGACTTTGCTGGTTCGGGCTCCTGAACTGATACCTCTGGTTGTTGATACTACTCAGCCTCCTCCTCTGTTAAGGTGTCATTGTGAAATGATTGGTACTCGAAGGCTTCATCAGTGTCATCTGAAAATGGTTCTTGAGATATGTAGCTCTTGTTTTCAGTTAATAGTCTCATTTGATCTGTCATATTCTGAATGGATGCTGATTGTCTCTGAATACTTTCGAGTTGATTCTGGTATGTTTCAAGCATCGTATCCAACTCTTCGTCTCATTTCTTGAACCAATCTTTGAGCGTGTCAATCATCTGATCTTCTTCTGATGGTTCTGATTGTTGATGAAGATCGTAGGTAGATGATGGATAAGGTGGAAAATGTGATGTCTCTTCGTACCTTGAATGATTTTGATAGCTCTGCCACCCTGGATTGTAGTTGTACTCGCAATAATCGCTTGGGTGGTTACCATTACATATGTCACATCTCCACATTGCGTTCTGTTGAGCAAATGTAGCATTGCTTGGTTCTGGCATCCAGTGATAATTTTTGGGCTGGACAACAGGTTCAGAAAATCGGATTGTTACTCCCAGATGTGGGGTGTATCTTCTTGTAAAGCTCGTAATCTTTCAATCTCCCAATAATGTTCCATTTTTCAATCACCTAAAAAATAAAATAAGGAAATAAAAAATACAGATAAAAGAAAATTAGATACAAGTAAATTAGATAGCTTCAAAATTAATAACTAAAGAAAAATAAGTCCCCGACAACGGCGCCAAAAACTTTACCGGCGTAAACACACACGTATAACGCAAGCGTACGTATCGTTCAAATAGTATAAAAATATCGATCCCACGAGGTATTAATTCCTACTGTTGTTATTAATTATTGATACTATTTATTTACATGTATCTAATTATAGGAAGAAGAGAATTGATTGCTTTTGGTTGGTTGAATGTGGTTTTTGCAAAATAAAATAAAAAACAGACTCAAAAGAAAATACTAAGGAAAATAAAAGAAAAGACTCAAGGATCTATGGTCGTGACTCCACACAATATTATTATAAAGATGAATTGATTCTCTTATTTATGTGTAATAAATTAATTTGTTAACCTGGAACACGATGATATGCAAAAGCCTCTTCCGATGGTCAGACGCATATATCAAGTATAACCCAATTGAAAAATATTCCTATGTCAACAAAATTACCTTGATTCATTAAGAATAAATTCCCAATGTGGCTACCCCCACCCGACAGGTATATGTCTATCCTCTAAGGAAATCTATTAAAGGGCTATTTATCCTCAAGGAAGATCGTGAGCTATTGAATCTAAGGCTGAAACCTAAAATCTCAAATTATTATAATATGGAAATTGCCAGTATTATCTAATTAATTTGAACCAGCCATAAAGGTGGTCTTATTATTTATCCATAAACCAGCCATATGTGCGGTAATTATCTGTCACATAAAGACCAGCCATATAGGCGGTGTCACATTATGTTACATAATTAAAACCAGCCATTAAGGCGGAATCAACTTTTAATCCATATTATTAAATCACAATTTCCATATTATAATTAAAGTAAGATTAATCTACCATTACTATTTATAATTTAGAAATCTCCCTTATTATAATATATAAATACGTGTGATATTTACCAACCAGCCATATAGGCAGTATCCTGATTAAATCAAATTAATAATTAAATATCAACCGACCAACCAGGTGGTATCCTCATTAGGTCAGGTTAAAACCAGTTTAAAAATAATTACCAACCGACCAATATAGCGATATCCTTATTAAGTCAGTTTTTAAATAATTTATATATTATAACTAAGGGAGATTAATCTAAATTATAAAAGTAAAAAGCTTCACCTTTACCCCAGTAGAAATTTAACTACAAAACATAAAAGAAAAGAGAAGAAGAAGAATAAGAACTATTATTACTACTGAAAATTAAAATACATAAATTAAATATTATTTATTTTTGCAAAAATTAGATGCAATCCTTTAAAAACAGGGAAAAACTCCCAAGGAAAGCACACCAAATGAAGTGACCAAAAGCCGAATTTATAGGCAAAACTTGGCTTCACGAGATCGTGACACGTGGCACTGTTATGTCGGAAGTTGACTTTTTAATGTCGGCAACATATGATGGCGACACGTGTCCAGGCGCATTTTAGTGTGATCCGCTGAGATTTTGACACGTGGTAGGTGCATTTTAGCGTAGATGATAATTGTCGGCATATTAGGATGATGACACGTGGCAGGCGCACGTTAGCAGATCTTCTGTGATGGTGACACATGGCACGGCGCACGTTAGCAAAGTCAACTTTTCAGATTCTGACACGTGGACCAGGTGGACGTTAGCAAGGACTCAGCGCACGTTAAGCATCACGACGCCAAGGGTTTGGGCGTCGCGACGCACCCAAAATTATGAAAATATCTTTTTTCCAATTTTCACTGTTTTTATCTACAAAATAACACAAAACACATCAAAATATTCACAAAACCCAAGAAACTATACAAAATATTAGGTTAAATGAGTAGGAAATAGTGATAGATTTACCACTCCTGAATCCTCAATAAGATTAATGTCTACATAAGGTGAGATCAGAAACCCATACCTCTTAGGTTGTTTTATGAATCTCTCCGACCTACGCAGTTCTTGTGTATTAGAAGATTATGGAATAGCCTCATCCCTGATGAACTGTTCATGTTCCGTGAGGGGATCGGTGTCAGGAACAGTATCACTCCAATTTTCATCGAGTTCTACTTTCCTCCCACTTACCACTGCATTTAGGAATTCCTTTAAGGAAAACCGCATGGAGAGCAACAAATATTTTGTTCTCTTATGGGTTGTGGAAATAATATCTTTTGGTTTCCCTAGGATAACCAATTACAAATAGGCACTTATTCGATTTGGGTTCTAGTTTGGTACCATCCAAACTTTAATATATGCCTAGCATCCCAAATCTTCAGGAATGAGAAACCCGATTTCTTTCCTGTCCATATTTCATATGGAGTCTCTCAACAGACTTTGACGAAACATTATTCAAAATAAGTATTGCATTGTTCAATGCTTATCCCGTGAAGAAAATTGGTAGCCTAGTATGACTCATCATTAACCTTACCATGTCCAACAAAGTTCGGTTTTTCCGTTCGGACACACCTTTCAATTAAGGTGTTCCGGGAGGAGTCCACTGTGAAATAATACCATACTCTTTCAAGTAATCAAGAAACTCATTGCTTAAGTATTCTCCATCATGGTCCGACCGTAATGTTTTAATAATTTTACTGGTCTGTTTTTCTACTTCGTGTCGAAACTCTTTGAATTTCTCAAAAGTTTCCGACTTGTGTTTCATAAGATACACATAACCATAATGTGATGTAACATACGTAAAGGTTACGAAGTATTCATATCCACCTCTAGTCTGGTTAGAAATAGGCCCACATACGTCACTATGAACGAGGGCTAACAGCTCAGTGGCACGTACACTCTTACCGCTAAAAGGTGTTTTAGGTAATTTGCCTAATAAATAGGATTCGCAGACATCATGAATTAGGATCAAATTCATTCAAGTATCAACTCTTTGAAAGTGTGGATATATGAGTCTTGTCAATGTGTCTCAGACAACAATGCCACAAATTAGTCTCATCTGATTTACTCAGTTTGAGCTTTTGTTTGTCATGTTATATGTTTGAGATTCATTTATATTCAAAATATAAAGACCATTATTAACATCTACTGCAACGGGTTAAATAAGATGCAGAGATGATGTTCATAGTTGAACTAGGTACAAAATAACAGTCACCTAATGTAATTACATGCCCCAATGGCAGATATAAGAAATAGGTCCCAATGGCCAAAACATCGACTCTCGTCCCATTTCCGATCTAGTAGATCCTGCACACCAGTACATATGTGGGTACCACATCCAGAATCAAAAATCCAATTTTTAAAACCAGTAGTGTACATGTTTATAACAAACATATCTGAAGTCGGAGTCTTGCCCGTCTTCACTTCCTTAACTCCGCCTTGTACACACAGTAGTCACGCTTCTAGTGACCCTATTTGCTACAATGTAGGCGGACGTCTTGTGATATGTCTTTAGTCTTCCAGAAGACTGTGATGATTTAGCCTTGCCCTATTTCTTCCTTTCCTTCACACCCCTAGAAGCCTTCGGCCAAGCCTTGACCTTCTAGGATGTCGAAGTAAGGTGCGCCTTGCGCTTCTTGCCCTTCAGAAGCTCTGGCTCTACTTCTTTCAAAATCTCCATTAACTCTCCAAGAGTCTTTTCTTGGTTCATCATGTTATAGTTCATGACGAACCCGCCCCAGCATTCGGGCAGAGACTGTAAGATTAAATCTATGGAAGTCTCAGCCTCGAAGTTCTACCCAGCTGACCTAGCTGTTTGATGTCAGCAATCATCTACGATACATAGTGCTCGACAGATGTACCCTCTGACATACGCGAGCGAAAGAGCTTCTTTCGCAACTCATGCTTCTGAGATCTAGGATTAGACTTGTGAAGATCCTTCAATTTCAACATCATACTATAAGGATCCAATCCTTTGTTCTAATGATGAAATTGAGGAGTCATTGCGGCAAGCATGAAGGAATGAGCACTAAAGTTATCATCAAGATGAGTCTTCCAAAGCTCATTCTCTATTATGTTGCTCAACTCCGGGCTCAGGCCTGAGAGGTTTCTCTATGACATAGAGTAACTTCTCGGCTCCCAGGACTATCTTGAGATTCATCTCCCAATCTAAAAAATTGGAGCCGTTAAAGACATTATCGCCCATGATGATGTCCATAATGCTAATCTTTCCAGCCATCTTGATTGCAATAGTCCAACTATCCAAACAATGATTTCAGGTACACTCAAAATGCAATGGTTACTATAGTCCAACTATATAACCCACTACAAGTAGAGTAGCGTCTTGTACAGTCTAACTGTTCAAAGAAAGCAATATTCAATATTAATCCAACTAATATATTTATAACAATGATAAATAAAATAAAAGAGCTTGTGTAAGTAAGTATTAAACGAAATTGCAAATTTAATAATGGCCTCCCACTATTTTTCAGCAAGCCTCTAACCCTCTGTAGAGTACTCGGGAAACCCAGTTTCCTAGTGGGCTAGGATCCCATTAAATAACACACAGCCTTGACTTTGGCCAACAAGCTGTATGAAACTTAACTAGGTAGATCTCTAAGATCAATTGGATCCCATCCAATTCCTAAATCTGGTAGGTGGACCTCTAAGTCCAAGATATATATCCAATATATATTTCCTAACTTTTTCCTTTGAATCAACTAAGCCTTGGCTTTGGCTCAACAAGCTTAATGATTCCAGTTAAGCGCGACCCATTGACAGTGGGAAAGCTTCGTAATCCACGTCGATGTACAGAAGTGACCTTGACTTTGGCCAACAAGTCACAACTGCCCAAGACATGCGATATATAACAAAGCTTTCGTGGTTCAAACACATCCGCGATAGACAATGATCTTGACTTTGGCTAACAAACCAATGCCAATCTTGGATCTTGAGAGAGAACCACTCAGTGGAAGGAAAACGCTTAATATTAAAGTGAGGGTTTTTTCGCGTAAATTGGCAACCAATATATTATCTTTGATTAGGTCTCATCATACACCCTTAAACATGCATTCTAAAAGCATAATAAGGCGAATATAAATTAATAATGATATGCGGATGGATATATAATACAATTTATTCCTAGAACAAATCACTCTTTTTCCTCTCTCCCTCTAGCACTTTACATACTTCTACCCAATTACATAATACTAAAGGAAACCTCATTTGCATTGAGGGGAATTGGTGAGAAGAGAAATACAAAGAGATAAGGATGTGAAAGGCTGGACACGCAAGTCAAATTTAATAAATAAGTACCATACTTACAATAATTTCCAAAATTTCCCCCACCCATCTAATATTCATTCGATATACATTATTCATTCAAATACATCCAAGTATTCACGCAAAACATGTTGTCAATCAATCTAATCCAATTAATTAATATTTGATAATTGACCATCCAATATTCATACAACGATTTGATTTGCGCGAGTCCAACTCGTTTAAGAATAAATACTCAAAGTATGTATTCTTAAATTAATCGAACTACAATTTTAAATCCAATTCAAATTGTATCCAATACTAATTCATATTTAATTCCAAATTAAATAATTATACCTTTTTATGTGCCTTAAAAACTTTGATTCCAAATTCAATCCAAATGGGCCTCAAAGGCCCTATTAGCATCCAATACTACTTAATTAAAGTCCAATGGGCTTTCAATTAATTATTTAGGCATGAGCTTTGGCCATTATGGATCAAACCCAAAATGTCAAGGCCCAATTTAGGAATCACCCTATGCCACAAAATCAATTTAGGCCCAATTAAATTATAAAGGGCCCAATTACATATTTTGGACTTTATGGAAATGGTTTTAGGCCCAATTGGATCCAACCCAATTGTCCAAAACCAAACTTGGCCAAACCAAGCCCATTAGCCCAAATACATCAAATTAAATTAACATATTATTCCAAATTACATATTAATCTAATTTAAAGTGTAATTACCACAATTAATTAATTAATCTAATATTTCCAAAACATAAATTAGTCTAATTAATCATGTTCAACATTTCAATTCATGTCCAACACAAATTGAAGTAAAATCATGTCATCCAACATGCTACATCCCATGATAATAACATGAAATTAACATCCAATTTTGATTTCAATCTAATTAAATCAATAATTAATATTCAATTTCATGCCAATTATCATATCCAATTGTCAAATTTCAAAAATCACCATGAGCATTTTCTAGGGTTCCATTCGGCCAAGTTGGATTTTTGGGGAAAATTAATCTAATCAATTTTTCTCAAATCCAATGATGCACAAATCCAATTCATCATCATCTAAACATAACCAAACAACTAATTTCGAAAAATCATGCTCCTAGAAAAAAATCCCAAATTAAAGTTAAGAAACCTAAAATTCAAAATCAAGTTTAAGTGGCTCTGATACCATTGTTAGTGTCTCTAAGACTAGCTCAATGATCTTAAGCATGATTCTAGTGTGAATTAATCAAGAAATTTTGCGGAAATACTCACATTGATCGGATTGGAGATTTCAAAATTTCCGTTGGATGTAGAAGCTCCAAGCCCTCCTTTTGAGTTCCAAACTCTTGGTGAGTTTCCCTATCACCTTTCTTTGACTCCCAAAGTGCTAGCTTTGTCCAAAAATTGAAGTAAAATTTTCTCTTCCAAGAAGAGGGAAAATCGGCAATTAAGAGAGAGTTGGGAGAGATTTTGTGAATAGTGAATGACTTGGTTGATTTGTGTGTTTAAATGCAACATTTAATTAGCTCAACTACTTTCATCAAGTGTGTGATAATTGATGTAAGTAAAGTGGGTCCCACCACTTTTAAATTCCAAATTTGAGTTGGCTTACACAACACACTTTGGGCCCGAGTTCGTTTAATCCAACTAAATGAATTTTCCGTCGCTAAATAATTAAATCCAATTTAAGAAAATAATTATGCCTCGCAAAATTATTACGAAAGTCACTTGTGAATTAATTCCAAATTAATTCGTTCGCTTGAATTAAAATCCAATTTTAATTTCATATTGAAATCCAATTTCAATTAATATATCCAATATATTATTTTAGCCCAATTAAATAAATTAAATATTAAAATCCAATTTAACTATTAAATTTACTTTGCTGATTAATTCCAAATTAATCGCGTTCTCTCTTCTAGATGAATTAATCCCAGATTAATTCTTACCGCAATTAATCCCAGATTAATTTCTCTGTCATAATTAACCCAAATTAATTCTTGCCATAATTAATCCCAGATTAATTTTGTTCGAGTCAAATATCATCGGTGAATCTTTGGGAAGCGACCCAAGAGATCCATGGATATATTGGTAGTAAATACGGTCATCGGACTATCCGAACACGTTCGTACCCGGTACCACATTCTTATCGATTTACAAGACATGGTTGGCTTCTAGCAAAGCACTGTGCCTACCCAATTCTCCAGAAATATATTCAAATGGAATATATATATATATATATATATATATATATATATATTATATATATAATCTGTATTAGGCGTAGTATACAATGTACTGCATAATACGATCCAGTATCGGATGTCACATACTAGGCCTGGGGCAGGAATTGTGACTGCCCTATACGAAGCATATATTGGATCACTAGCAACTAGTCTCTGTAATCGGATAATCATGACCTAGTTAAATTATCCTTATAGCTGCAACATTTAAAAGTACTAGTTTTGTATCCCTGTGAGATCATCATCTCCATATGACTGAAGTGATATTTCCATTTTGACATCACACCCAATACACTACGATTCTCAGTATACCCAGAAGAAGCGTACACAGAACCTGTTAAAGCCCCGGACGACCAAAACCAAAACGTACTGATTGTCGCAAGTATTAGCGATGCAAGTCTCAGGTTAAGACCACATACACCTACCCTGATTCGGATTCCCATAAACACATAGTCATACTACCAATGGGACTCCGAGGGGTCTATCCAGAGCGAAGCTGTTCCCGGTCCAATGGCTAACATAACCTCCTATCACGCTTGCATAAGTATCCAATACTTAAATATATGAGAACTATGTCGTTAAGCTTCCATAACGCGCACAAGTGTAATACTAGCCTATTCCGCATTATCGATGTCCAGTCTCGATAATATTACGACTAGGGATATTTAATGATTAAACCTTTCATGGATTAATATTGTCACATATCTTATTAATTTGGTACTTATCATATGGACTTTTATCATTTATATATCCAAGTAATCCAATTACAAAATGATAAAAGAGCAATTTTCTTTGTCACATAGTTAATTTGTACAAAAACACCATGTCTTTTACAAATAGTGATGCTATGGGTCATAATTGTCCAACAACTGCACCCATGTTAGCGAAGAAGAAATAATAACAGTTAATTCAGAAGAGTTCTCCAAGTATGAATACCTGAGATGGCTCGGAAGTGGCTTTAGTTCCAGTTGCAGTGGTTCTTCTATCGAGGGCTTGACTTGCCTTTTTGTTGCTAGTTTCAAGCTTTCCACCGGCGGTTTCGATAGTTGATACATTCCAGAATCTCATCATCTAATTCATTGTTAGTTATGTTGGTGATGCATTCATCAAGTTTGTTAGTGGAAAGTTGCATTGCATCTGTGTTTTGGATGATACTATCTAGTACGTCAAGTTAGAAACATTCCTCATCTCGTTCATCATTTAGAAATTTTATGGCTTTGAAAACATTGAATGTTACTTCTTGGTCCTACACCCTCATGGTTAGTTCACCTTTTTGTATATCTATTATGGTTCGAGCTGTAACCAAGAATGGTCTCCTGAGGATGATGGGTACGTCTCTGTCATTTTCTATGTCAAGGATAATGAAATCTGCTGAAAATGAATGTGTCGACTTTGACCAGTATGTCTTCCACTACATCTATTGGAAATGTGAGTGATCTGTCAGCAAGTTGCAGAGTGACTGAGGTGGGCTTTGCTTCTCCAAGCTGTAGTTTCCTGTAAATAGACAAAGGCATCAAGTTAATACTAACACCTAAATCACATAAATCCGTACTAAAGTAATGGTTCCTTATAGTGCAAGGGATGGTGAAACTGCCATGATCCTTCAATTTTTGGGGGAGCTTCCTCTGAATGATGGCGTTGTATTCTTCTATCAATGCTACAGTCTCGTAATCTCCCAATCTTCGCTTTCGTGACCAAATATCTTTCATGAATTTGACATAGCTGGACATTTGCTCCAACGCTTCTGTAAATAGAATGTTGATATGGAGCTTTTTGAAAATTTCTAGGAATCGAGCAAATTTTTTTTCCAGTTTGTGTTTTTAGACACGCTGTGGAAAGGTGAAGGTTGAGTAAATCTCTCAATCATTTTCTTTTGCCTCTTTTTCTTCCATTTGTGAATCTGCTTCATTGCTTTCTTTTAGAACATTCTCAGTAGATGCCTTGACTCCAACATCTTTGTTGATTTCAATTCCGCTTTTCAAAGTGATGGCTTGGCATTGTTCATTCTTTATGTTCCTTGGATTTGGTTCTGTGTCGCTAGAAATGGTATCTTGCGGTCTGTAACTCTGAGCATTGGCCAATTTTGCCAATTGATTCTCCAAGGTCTTCAAATATGCTACTTGGCTTTGAATAGATGTTGCTTGTGCTTGAAACATGGCATCATATTTGGCTTCTTGCATTTTGAGTATCTCTATAAGCAAATCTTCTATTCCTGGCTTCTTTTCATATTATTGGCTTTTATACTGCTGTTGGAATCCTGGTGGTGGATTGTTCTTTTCCCTGAAGTGTTGCTCCATGCGAAGTTGGGATGATTCCTTCAACCTGGGTTGTAGATGTTGGAATATAGATTGTTTCCTTGTCTGTTGAAGTCTCTAATATAGTTCACAGTCTCATCATGTTGGTTGTAAGATTCTGCCTCTAGTGCTCCCCCATATAGTGAACTTGTGGATCCAACATTAACCTGCATGCTAAGAGTTTCCAGGCATTTGTAAATCTGATCCAGCTTGGCATTCACGACTATGTTAGTTCCTACTTCGTGGATTCCTGCTACTCGATAGATCATGCTCCTCTCTGTTGGCCATAAAGAATTGTTGTTAGCCATTTCTTCAATTAAGTCTCAAGCTTGATCTTCTCCTTTTTCCATTAATGCTCCTCTAGTAGCAACACCTACTCTGGATTTCATCAATCCAATAAGCCTATTGTAGAAGGTTTGGACTTGTAGCCACTTTCTAATCTCATGGTGGGGACATTTTCGTAGCAGTTCCTTATATCTTTCTCATGCTTCGTAAATGGATTCTAAATTATATTGCACAAAGGATGTGATGTCGTTTCTTAACTTTGCTGTTCTGGCTGGGGGAAAGTATTTGCAACGAACTTGGTGGCAAGGTTGTTCCAAGTGATTATGGAACCTGCTGGTAGTGAATGGAGCCAAGCCTTAGCTCTGTCTCTCAAGGAATAAGGGAATACAAGTAGGCGCATTGCTTCTTCTGCCCCTCGGTTGTAGTTGAATATGCCACATGTAGGAAACGACTTTCCTTAGCGCGGCGGAAGTTGCTTGTGGTGGCATCGGGTCCGGTATGGATCTTCAAAATTTTCTTTGCCTTCTCCCTTTGTTGTATTAGCCAAGATCAATCCTTTAGTGTCCAACACTTAGATCAACCACTCGATCTTCCGAACTATGACTCGAAACCAACAAACCGAAGTGTGGGCTTCACTCACAAAGATTAAACCTCTAAACTATTTAGAGATTTAGGATGTCACAATGGTGTTTGGCCTTTTGGAATTTCAAATACTCTCACAACACTTGTGAATATTTGAAGTTCTTCTCTCTTTTCTCTCAAATTTTTCTCACAACAATTTTGTGAATGAATGCAAAGTGTTAACCTTAGGAAGTGAGAGAAATGGTAGAGATTATTTTCTCTTACACAAGCCAACTAACCTTGTCATTAAACATCTAATGCTTTCTTGCAATGGCCAACACAAAAATGTGAATGTCATACCAAAGCATAAGAAATGTAAAGCTAAAGACAATGGCTTTGTCATTAAGCATTCAATGCTTTATTTCAATGGCAAACACATGAATGTGAAGGCCATACTAAAGCATAAAATGCATTAGCTAATGACAAATCTATTAGGTGTATCCAAGCCACCTAATAGACATAATTGCTTGGATGACATGGTAAGCCATATGGCTTTGTCTCCAATGGTAAATAAAAATCAATATATTAATAATGATTTATTTACCTTCAATTATGTTGTAGTAATTATCTCATAATTATTACTAACTTGATTATCTCATAATCAAAGAATTCTAGAAAACATTAAGTTAAACTAATTTAACATAGTTTTCATTTGTGACAATAAATATTATTAATCTTATTAATAATATATAAATAAATATAATGTGAGCATATAATTAGACAATCTAGTTATATTAGGTTTGCTACAGTTAATCGAGCTAGCACGGGGACCAAATGGACCTACAGTTCCGAGCTCCAATAATTCCGAAATATTAATTAAACTCTTTAATCAAATATTACGAATTATTAACTCCGCGTTATTCCACTAAAAATGCGAAGTTGAACTCCCGTTACCGTAGATGGATTAAATAAATCGAAAATTTTCGGTGCCCATCGATATAGTCATTACATATGGATTAGCCCTTCACGAATATCTCATAAATAGAGTCGGGTCATAAGTCCGTTAAAACCCCTCTAAATATTTTGTCTCTTAAGCACCATTAATTCTATAATGAACAATTAATTCATAACAATTATGAATATAAAATATTTTCTATTCGTAATAGAAAAGTTGAGCGCTCAAATTGTTCAAGTCCCGAATCAACTCTTAAAAGAGATATTCATCTGCTTCTCGTAAGAATGAGTGAATTCCATATCTATGTAAAATGTTCCCAGCTACATACCAAATCATATCCCCAAAATACGTAGTTATTGGCTGGGAATGCAACACCAACCTCACCATAGTAAATCAAAGGACATAACCTGGCATGCAGGAGTTTGTAGTACACTCAGGATTAAGATCGAATCCATATATGACCATCTATTAGATAAAATGAATTTCTTCGATTAACAGATATTAAAAGAAATTTATATTTATCTGAGTCCAGTCCTATATGATCTTATCATACAAGGTGCCTTCATTCCCATGTCACTACATGAACGATCCCGGATCAAGGTCGACATACAAGTATAGAATGGACCGCAGCTATAGATATACCACAAACAAAGTACCCTCTTTGTTTGCTCTCTATGGACTATTTAGATTACTAACTTTAGACTTAAATCCTCTTGTGCATCAAACATACACTAAGTCTGAAGGTACAATAGTAATCAAGGTAAACAAGACAATTAGACAATATGCGATATAAATCAAACAATTTTGATAAAAAGAATATTGCATTTATTATTATTACAATAATCAATTCCATTTACAATACATGAAGCTCTAGGACATAAATCCCAACAATCTCCCAATTGGACTAGAGCAATGGGACATGTCATGTAATCCTAAACCATTTAGATGACCTTCAAATACTTTAGCCGATAAGGTTTTTATAAACGGATCATCCAGGTTGTCTGCAGATGGAATCTGCGTGACAGTGACATCTCCTCTATGCACTATCTCCCTGATGAGGTGATATTTCCTCTCAATATGCTTACCCCTCTTGTGGCTTCTTGGTTCTTTGGAGTTCGCCACTGCACCACTATTATCGCAATAAAGTGTGAGTGGTTTATCCATATCTGGAACAACTTCCAGATCTGCCAAGAACTTACGGAGCCAGACTGCTTCCTTAGCTGCTTCACAAGCTGCTACATATTCAGCCTCCATGGTGGAGTCAGCAATACAAGATTGCTTAATGCTCCTCCATACTATAGCCCCACCACCTAGGGTGAACACTGATCCAGATGTTGATTTCCTAGAATCGACATCTGTCTGAAAATCAGAGTCAGTATATCCTCTCAGAATCATATCCTGACTTGTATATACTAGCATATAATTTCTCGTTCTCCGAAGATACTTGAGAATATGTTTCACCGCTACCCAATGATCTAATCATGGGTTGGATTGAAACCTACTGACTACTCCCACTGCAAAACAGATGTCTGGTCTCGTGCATAACATAGCATACATAAGACTTCCAACTGCAGAAGCATATGGTATATGTCTAATCTCCTCAATTCCTTGAGGTGTCTTAGAAGACTGTTCCTTAGACAAATGAATCCCATGTCTGAAAGGTAAATTACCTTTCTTGGAATTCTGCATACTAAATCGCACAAGAATCTTGTCGATATAGGTTGCTTGAGACATTGCTAACAGTCGTTTCTTGCGATCCCGAATGATCTGAATCCCAAGTACATAACTTGTCTCTCCCAAATCTTTCATTTGGAATTGGTTAGCTAGCCAGATTTTCACGTCCGATAATATCTTTACATCATTCCCAATGAGTAAAATATCATCAACGTATAACACAAGGAAAACCACATTCCCATCAATGATGCGCTTGTAGACACAAGGCTCATCAATGTTCTGCTCAAAGTTATAAGACTTGATCGTAGTATCAAACCTTATGTTCCAAGATCTAGATGCTTGCTTAAGTCCATAAATGGACCTTTGTAACTTGCAAACCTTTTGCTCTTGACCTTGGGTAATGAACCCTTCTGGTTGTACCATATAGTACTCTCATCAAGATTACCATTCAAGAATGCAGTCTTGACATCCATTTGCCAAATCTCATAGTCATAATATGCGGCAATGGAAAGAAGAATCTTGATGGATTTAAGCATGGCTACTGGCGAGAAAGTTTCTTCATAGTCAACTCCCTCTTTTTGGGTATAACCCTTTGCCACTAGCCTAGCCTTGAAAGTCTGTATTTTCCCATCTATTCTTTTTTTTCTCTTGTAGATCAATTTACAACCTATGGGTTTTACTCCATTAGGTTGGTCTACAAGTTCCCAGACCGAGTTAGAATACATGGACTCCATCTCAAGGTTCATGGCTTTGAGCCATTCTTCTTTATCAGTATCATTCATTGCACTACGATAGGTCAATGGATCATCTATACCATCACAAGATGCAACAACTTGTACCTCACCATTTCCTAGATAGCGTTAAGGTTGTCTTACAACCCTGCCACTGCGCCTAGGTGATATGGTATCCTGATAAACTTGCATCTGACTTTCATATGTAGAAGGTGTTATGTCTTTGTCAACATTTGATAATGATGTACTGGTCGTACCAGCAAGTAACTCCTCAAGTAACACTTTACTTCGAGGTTTGAACTCTCTCATATAGTCCTCCTCAAGAAATATAGCATTAGTCGACACAAATACTTTATTATCTTCTGGACTATAAAAGAATCCACCCCTAGTTTCCTTAGGATAGCCTACAAATAGACACACATGTGAACGTGGTTCCAACTTAGTAGTCTTGTTCTTTAGCACATGTGCTGGACACCCCCATATGTGGAAATATCGCAAACTAGCTTTACGACCATTCCACAACTCTAAGGGAGTCTTAGAAACAGACTTAGAAGGAACTACATTCAGGATATACATTGCAGTTTGCAATGCATACCCCCAGAATGAACTAGGTAGATTGCTATAACTAAACATTGATCTTATCATGTCTAGTAGGGTTCAATTTCTCCTTTCTGCAACACCATTTTGTTGTGGTGTTCCAGGTGCTGTGAGCTGTGAAACAATTCCATGCTCGACTAAGAATTCCTCAAAATCTCTATCAAGGTATTCTCCTCCACGATCTGATCGTAGAATTTTGATGCTTTTACCTAATTGGTTCTCAACCTCAGCACGATACTCTTTGAACTTTTCAAATGTATCTGACTTGTGCTGTATTAGGTAAACATACCCATATCTGGAATAATCGTCAATGAAAGTGACGAAGTATTCAAAACCACCTCAGGCTTTTACATTCATCGGTCCGCACACATCCGAATGTATTAGCTCAAGAGTTTCTTTGGCTCTTATCCCTTTTCCAGTAAAAGGTCTCTTGGTCATTTTGACTTCTAGACAGGATTCGCAGACATGTAAAGTACCAAGTTTTAACTGATTTAAAACTCCGTTCTTAATTAGTCTATCTATCCGGTCAAGGTTAATATGACCAAGTCTAAGGTGCCATAAATAGGTATCATCATGAGAAATCTTTTGCCGTTTAGTTTTAGATCTTTCAATCTTAAACATTTCAGTATTAAGCAGTGATTCATGCATTAACGGCCTTAATACATATAGATTATTTTCGGAGTTTCCCGTGCATATATTTTATCCATTTCTACTAATAATAACTGACTTATTATTAAATGAAACAGAAAAACCACATTCCATAAGTTTTGTTACAGAAATCAAATTCCTGCGAAAACCAGGAATATATAACACACCATTTAAACATAAATAACTATTATTAAAGTTTAACTTGGAATCTCCCACTGCTTTTGCTGAAACAGCATCCCTTGTCCCAACTCTCATGGTGAAGCTACCTTCAGAAAGGTCCCTCCATGAGTCAAGTAGCTGCAAAGAACAACAAACATGGTTAGTGGCACCAGAATCAACAATCCAAGCGGATTTATCATCCTCCACTAAAAGAGACTCAATGACAAGTAAATCATATTTACCTGATTTTTTCTTCTCTTTTTAAACTCGGCAAGGTATTTCGGACAATTCCTTTTCCAATGCCCTTGTTGTTCACAATGGAAACATTTTCTTTTGGCATTGGTTCCTTTGGAGCTTTTGTTGTTCTTCTTTTTCATTGGTTTTCTTTGCCTTCCAATTGCCTTTCTTCTTCTTCTTTGCAGATTTAGAAGATTCGGAAACTTGCCTCGGTATTTGGCCTACGAGAACATTCATAACGGACTCGTAATTGGTGAGCTCATTTAGCAGTTCAGTCAACGTAAAAGTCAATTTATTCAAGAACAATTGCTTTTAAACTGCAGGAAACTCTTCGGAAGGGTTTCCATGATCATTGTCACCTGGCTTTGCACATTGATACGTGCACCATGGGTTTCAGCCATATTAAGATGAGCCATCATCCTTAACACATGGTCTCGGACTGATGTGCCTTCCTTCATTCTAGCGGTCAATACAGAGGCAATTGCCTCATGTTGTTGCCGGTCTGAAGGTTGCCCAAACATGTTCTGTAATGACTGCATAATTATTGATGTTGTCGCCTGATAAGTGGTATTTATATCACTTATTCTCACTCATTTGACCTAATGTTTTGTATTGTTTCTCGAGTTTTATGAACGTTTTGATGTGTTTTGTTTGTTATTTTGCAGATAAATAAAGTTTGGAAAGCATTGGAGGCAATTTGGGGCATAAATGGACAAAAATGCGTCAACAGAGATATTTTTGTCTTTTTCGCGTCGCGACGCTCAAGGCCTGCGCGTCGCGACTCCCAGCATGCGCCGGACTTGGTAACTTGCACCGTGTGGCACGTGTCGAAATCTGATTGGTCAAAATTTACTAACGTGCGCCGATCATGCTAACGTGCGTTGTGCCACATGTCACCATCACAACGGTTTTGCTAATATGCGCCGGCCGCCACGTGCCAACATCTCATTGGACCAAACCAAGCGCGTACCACGTGCCATCTCACCATTGGACCGAATTATTGACGAATCAGATGCTGCCACGTGTCAAGCCGCTATTGGACCGAAATTCCACCTATCAGCGCCTGCCACGTGTCGCCCTGCTATTCGACCACATCGCCAGCCAACCATAGCGTGACACGTGGCTCAATTATTGCTGCCGACAGACGCGTGGTCAACCCGCGTGGACTGTTTCCAGCGTCGCGACGCTAGTGCATTTCCAGCGCCGCGACGCTGGACCAAAATATGCCTATAAAAGGAGGCCGCCGGATTCATTTTTCTTCATGCTTTCCTTGGAGAATTCTCTCTGATTTCATAGAAGCATCTATTTTTGTATATATAAATAATATTTTTAATTTATGTCTTTTAATTTTCAGTAATAGTATTTCTCTTCTTCTACCTTTCTTTTTAATGTTTAGTAGTTAATTTACCGCTGGGGTAAAAGGTGAAACCTTTAATATAATTATTTAGGTAAATCTCACTTAATTATAATTTATAAATTATAATTTAACCGGATTAATTAATGTCAGACTTTATTACCGCCTATATGGCTGGTTTAAATATAAATTACCTTACCGCCTATATGGCTGGTCTTTATGTGACAGATAATTACCGCCTATATGGCTGGTGTAATTGGACTAAATAGATTACCGCCTATATGGCTGGTTTTAAATGTTTAATATTATTAATTCCTGAGAAAGCAGAATATAAAATAATTTATATATTATAATAAGTGAGATTCCTAGATAAGAAATATTAATTGTGGATCCTCTAACTCCCAGCATTTTATTTTATTCTAGGGAAGTGATGAAACACAATACACACACTTAATAATTGATTTTCTTTTTATGGGTAGTTCTTTAGTTTGTTTATTGAGTCTTAAGCTTAATGCTTCTTGTTGTCTGATCACCAATAAGATTGATTTGGTAAACTTAAAATGAACTAGACATAGGGATTTTAAGTTTAGCCTTAGATTCAATAGCTCACGATCTTCCTTGAGGATAGATAACCCTTTAATAGATTTCCTTACAGGATAGACATATACCTGTCGGGCGGGGGTAGCCATAATTGGAACTTAAACTTAATGAATCCAGGGTAATATGGTTGACATAGGAATATGGTTCAATTGTGTTATACTGGGTATTTGCATCTGACCATCGGAAGATGCTTTTGCATATTTTTGTGTTCCAGGTTAGTAAACTGAATTAATTACACATAAATAAGAGAATCAATTCATCTTATAATAATATTGTGTGGAGTCACGACCCTAGATCCTTGAGTCTTTTCTTTTATTTTCCTTAGTATTTTCTTTTGAGTCTGTTTTTATTTTATTTTGCAAAACCACATTCAACCAACCAAAAGCAATCAATTCCTTTCTCCCTATAATTAGATACTCGTAAATAAATAGAATCAATAATTAATAACAACAGTAGGAATTAAGTTCTCGTGGGATCGATATTTTTATACTACTTGAATGATACGTGCGCTTGCGTTATACGTGTGTGTTTACGCCGGTCATCGCCATAGGCTCATGCTGTGCAGCAAGATCCTGATACATGGATGCTATCAAATAGCTATGGGCTTTCTCATCAGCTTTAATCCAATTATTATAAGCTTTACGTGCAGCTTTGCCAGCATTAGGTGCTGGCACATGAGGACATTCCTCCATTAGGACAAATTTAAGGTCTTCACAGACCAAGATAGCATTCATGTCACTTTTCAATTTAACATAATTATCCCCGGTTAATTTTTCTTGTTGTTTGATAATGGAGATTATTGCAGATGCCATGGCTGGAAAAATAATAAACGCACATTCAATATTCATTCGTCGCATGTTAAAATTGTCAAACATTTAGGCATAAAATTAAACATGATGCATGATCAATGTATAATGAATTAGAACCTAAAAGAATTACTATGCCACGATTATCTATCATCCCACAAATAAGTGCCGCTGTAGGGTAGGTCAAGTATTCGCATGATAGATTGAGACATTCTCAATTGAATAATATATCTGAAATAACTCTTATTCCTATATTAATCAACTACCGTTATTTTGATCAAGGAAGCTTTGATTAACAACTTAACTATTCCTTTGTGAGTGTGACCCATTATTTCAGAACCCTTGGACTTAACTAGTGAAGTGACGCCGTAGGGTAGGTCAAATCACCAAATGCATCTAGAGTCCCTATCCTTTCGGAATCCAAACTTGATATTGACCCAATAAGGACACCATCCGTAGGGGGACGAAAGCAAAGCCGTCTCGAGGCGCCTATTGAATCTCACGTTTCTAGATAACAATGGAGATCGCGGGATATATTGTGGTATATCCCTCTCCCACTCACTATTTTGAAGTTTAAGGTTTCTATCTCACTCGTTTCTAATGTATTAAGATTATGCTCGGCTAAAACATATCTTTATTAATACTAGTGGATTATAGTGATCTAACTAATTTTAACACTTAAAATTTTATTCACTAATACTTATTAGTCTCTACTAATCATTAACTTAATTAAACTAATTTAATCAAGTTTCTTAAGTGATCTAATTAATTTTAACAATTAAAAAATTAGTTCACTTATAGGTTTTAAAATTTTAAAATTCAACTAATGGACTATATGTCATTAAACCATTTAATAGATAAAAGTATGTTATTTCCAAAGGTACGTGGAATTATATCCCGAGTGCAAACCAAATTACCGTCCATTCGGAAGCGGCTATGGAATTTATATCCGGTTTCCATCCAATATACCAAGGAAAATAATGTACTCATAATGTCCATTTGTTCTTAAACTTGAATTCGTAATTTTCAAACCTTTAAACTAATTAATCTTATTAATTCATTTACATGCATCTATATTCTAATTTAACTTTTAAATTTACATAAAATCATATTTTATAACTTGAATATCATGCATGTCTACATGTTATGGCATGTGAAAATGCAAGAGTAGGCACCCTTGGCTATATGGCATGTTAATAAACAATTTAAAACACATATATATGCCCAGGTCTGGGCTGAAAACGTTTTTGTAGCGTTCTATGGGCGTTTGAACGGTTTCCAGGCAGTAACAAAATGTTTGAGTTTCGTTTGACTGGAGTTCGAACGAAATCGGTCTGGTGTTAAAACACTAAAACTTCATTTACTCCGTTCGGGAGCTTCCGGAGTCCGTTTTGGTCCCCATTTTTTTCTATGACTCGTAACGGAATGAAGTTTCACATACATACAAATATTGCGTTAACCAGGCTCTTTTTTTTAAAAAAAAATACTAATCTAATTAGTACAATAAATCAAAGGCATCCATTGGTCTTCAAATCTTGCTCCATGGTATGTTGTTGAGTTCTTCGCGGAATAGGTTCGTAATGAGTCCTTTGTGGCATCGGCTCCTCCAAGTTACAAATTGAGTTCCAAAATGGACTTATTACAAAAGAAATGAACTTACAACACTTGAAAGAATATGACTTATGGTCTTACATTTTCAATACTAAAAATAAGAGCCGGAAAAATTAACGATCAACGCAATACATTCATCACATGAATCAAAGTAAACATTCATCACATGAACATTAAAAAACCATTTTTCTCATGAATCTAATTGTGCCTACTCATCACAACATGCATATTAATAATTTATATCTAATATAATTATTAAAACTTAAACTTAAAAAGAGAAAGGGTTAAGAAAACTTTTCAACCTTAAGCTCCGATACCAATTGTAGGAAACGACTTTCCTTAGCGCGGCGGAAGTTGCTTGTGGTGGCACCGGGTCCAGTATGGATCTTCAAAATTTTCTTTGCCTTCTCCCTTTTTTGTATTAGCCAAGATCAATCTTTAGTGTCCAACACTTAGATCAACCACTCGATCTTCCGAACTATGAATCGAAACCAACAAACCGAAGTGTGGGCTTCACTCACAAAGATTAAACCTCTAAACTATTTAGAGATTTAGGATGTCACAATGGTGTTTGGCCTTTTGGAATTTCAAATACTCTCACAACACTTGTGAATATTTGAAGTTCTTCTTTCTTTTCTCTCAAATTTTTCTCACAACAATTTTGTGAATGAATGCAAAGTGTTAACCTTAGGAAGTGAGAGAAATGGTAGAGATTATATTCTCTTACACAAGCCAACTAACCTTGTCATTAAGCATCTAATGCTTTCTTGCAATGGCCAACACAAAAATGTGAATGTCATACCAAAGCATAAGAAATGTAAAGCTAAAGACAATGGCTTTGTCATTAAGCATTCAATGCTTTCTTTCAATGGCAAACACATGAATGTGAAGGCCATACTAAGCATAAAATGCATTAGCTAATGACAAATCTATTAGGTGTATCCAAGCCACCTAATAGACATAATTGCTTGGATGACATGGTAAGCCATATGGCTTTGTCTCCAATGGTAAATAAAAATCAATATATTAATAATGATTTATTTACCTTCAATTATGTTGTAGTAATTATCTCATAATTATTACTAACTTGATTATCTCATAATCAAGACTTGATTATCTCATAATCAAAGAATTCTAGAAAACATTACATTAAACTAATTTAACATAGTTTTCATTTGTGACAATAAATATTATTAATCTTATTAATAATATATAAATAAATATAATGTGAGCATATAATTAGACAATCTAGTTATATTAGGTTTGCTACAGTTAATCGAGCTAGCACGGGGACCAAATGGACCTACAGTTCGAGCTCCAATAATTCCGAATATTAATTAAACTCTTAATCAAATATTATGAATTATTAACTCCATGTTATTCCACTAAAAACGCGAAGTTGAACTCCCGTTATCGTAGATGGATTAAATAAATCGAACATTTTCGGTGTCCATCGATATAGTCATTACATATGGATTAGCCCTTCACGAATATCTCATAAATAGAGCCGGTCATAAGTCCGTTAAAACCCCTCTAAATATTTTGTCTCTTAAGCACCATTAATTCTATAATGAACAATTAATTCATAACAATTATGAATATAAAATATTTTCTATTCGTAATAGAAAAGTTGAGCGCTCAAATTGTTTAAGTCCCGAATCAACTCTTAAAAGAGATATTCATCTGCTTCTCGTAAGAATGAGTGAATTCCATATCTATGTAAAATGTTCCCAGCTACATACCAAATCATATCCCCAAAATACGTAGTTATTGGCTGGGAATGCAACACCAACCTCACCATAGTAAATCAAAGGACATAACCTGGCATGCAGGAGTTCGTAGTACACTTAGGATTAAGATCGAATCCATATATGACCATCTATTAGATAAAAGAATTTCTTCGATTAACGGATATTAAAAAAATTCGTATTTATCTGAGTCAAGTCCTATATGATCTTATCATACAAGGTGCCTCCATTCCCATGTCACTACATGAACGATCCCAGATCAATGTCGTCATACAAGTATAGAATGGACCGCAGCTATAGATATACCACAAACAAAGTACCCTCTTTGTTTGCTCTCTATGGACTATTTAGATTACTAACTTTAGACTTAAATCCTCTTATGCATCAAACATACACTAAGTCTGAAGGTAAAATAGTAATCAAGGTAAACAAGACAATTGGACAATATGCGATATAAATTAAACAACTTTGATAAAAAGAATAATGCATTTATTATTATTACAATAATCAATTCCATTTACAATACATGAAGCTCTAGGACATAAATCCCAACACCACAACCATCCCGGAAGTTTTTTGATGTGTGCTTAGGATCTTCAATTGTACTTCCCCCGAACTTAACTGACTGTTGATCATTTGAATGAATACCTTGATTTCACAGGCATTTGCTGGTAGGGTGGAAGAACAATACATGATATGAAGTCGTCAACCACCAGAATTGTTCTATATCGAATGGGAATTGGTGGTGCTACTTCCAAAGGTTCAGGTTCTTGATTGTTCATGTTGATCACTGCTTCTTGATCTTCTCGCCTTTCCCTTCTTAATTGTCTGAGTGTTCTTTTAATTTATGGGTTAATGGGACAGATTTCAAAGCTGCTGCTTCTTCTGATGTAGTGTTTGAGAACCTGAAACACAAGAAAATAAAAATAATAAGTAAAAATAAATTAGACACAAGTAAAGTATCTAACCTCAAAATTAATAGTAAAAGGTAAATAAGTCCCCATCAACGGCGCAAAAAACTTGACCGGCGGTAAACAAATGTTATGCAAGCGCACTTATCGTTCAAGTAGTATAAAATGTATTGATCCCACGAAGACTTATTACTTATGCTATTAAATAATGAAGTTAAAGTTCTACAAGTATCTAATTGATTTGATTGTTGGTTGGATGATGATTTTTATCTAAAACAAATAAATAAAACAAAACAAAGGTAAACTCTAAAAGAAATCAATAATATGAAACTATCTAGGGTTGTGAATCATTCCAATAATCTTCTAAATACGAAGTGATTATCTTATACTTGTGTAATATATTGGTTTATTAACCTGGAACACGAAGATATGCAAAAGCCTATGTCGATGGTCGAATGCAAACACCCAAAGTGACCCAATTAACTGCATGTCTGTGTTAATTTAGAAACTCCAAAATCATTAAGATCAAGTTCCAATTATGGCTACCCACGCCCGACAGGTATATGTCTATCCTGGAAGGAAATCTCTAAGGTAAGATCGTGAGCTATTGAGTCTAAAGGTGAAACCTAAAATCCCTTTGTCAAGTTCATTTTAAGTTTACCAAATCAATCTTATTACTGGCCAATTAACAAGAAGCATTAAGATTAAGACTCAATAAATAAACCAAAACATCACACAAGACATAAGACAAATAACCTTATAAAATCCCTAATGTTGGAATTCATCACAACCATAGATAATATATTTAGTTACAACACATACCTAGGACTACTAAATAAATAAATAAAACAAAACATCATACAACAAGTTGAAAACTAAAAAGTTGAAATAAAACAATGAAAAAAATGCTGGGGTTAGGGGATCCACTTTTAATATTTCAAATCTAGAAATCTCCCTTATTATAATATATAAATTTGCATTATATTACTAACCGATCATATAGGCGGTATCCAATTAAGTCATGTTTTTAGGCGGTATCCAATTAAGTCCAACCAACCATAACGGCGGTATCCAATTAAGTCAGGTTTTTAGATAATTTATATATTATAAAATAAGGGAGATTAATCTAAATTATCATAATAAAATTGTCACCTTTCACCCCAGTAGAAAGAAGTTACCTACTCATGCTTGAATAAAAACACACACAATTTTATTGCTAAAATTAAAAAAAAAATACAAGAAAGCTGAAAATAAACAAACAAGACACTCTCTTCTAAGTTTTATAAAGAAACCTCAAAAGAAAGCATGAAATTTTCCATCAATTGAGGCTGCTATTTATAGGCTCCAAAACGGGTGCGCGTCGTGACGCAAAACACTTGTGTGTCGCGACGCGTGCTACAGTAGTGTCGGCGGACTGAATTATTGGGTCGGCGTCGTGAGGTTTTGAGGGTTGACCGTCGCGAAGCGCGCAACAATGATGAAAAGTGTCGGCAGTCTGCATTATTGGCCCGGCGTCGCGACGCATTAAAGGTCGAGCGTCGCGATGGGCCTTGTAAAATTCCAATTCTGCTCTTTTGATCCAAATTTCATCGTTTTAGCCCCGAATTGATTCCAGTGAGTCCCGATATTTTATTTATCTTTAAAATAAACACAAACACATCAAAACGTTCATAAAACTCGAGAAACTGTACAACATATTAAGTGAAAGTGGCGGTAAATATTGATATATTTTCCGCTCATCACCCATCATCTTCCCCGAACATCTTTTCACCTCGAGTCAGTCATCAAGTGCAAACTAACTCTGGTCTTTCCGTCGAGCCAAATGTCTATGCCTCTTGGGCCTGGGTCCCTTGTTCCGGAAGTGGAAATCCATTTCTATACCTTCTTCATACTCTGGCTTTTCTCGGGTTAGGAAATTACCATCAACACCCATCAAGGTCGGATCATGTTCCATCTTTCCTCTAACTTGTGGGCCCTTGGGCCTTTCTATCCACTTAGGTGAGTATTACCACTATATCCTTCGACCTTCCTAGGATCAAGAGCATAACAAAAAAAACCACCATCAACAAGTTTTTTTTATGTAAAGTGTTGGTTTCTTATGAACAAGCACTCTTTAGATTTCAAAATATGTGCTGCTCTCATGATTATTTTCTTTCTTATGATGAAGGGATTTGGAAGGATCCGATTTCCAGCTTTGGTCTGTTAAAGTTCGCTACCAAGCATAAGACAAAAGTGGCTTTACGAACTTCGAATATTAGGGAGTTAGAAGAGAGGTAGGAGCTCCGGGAAACCAAAATCTACAATGATAATTCAATTAATAACTAATATTTTTGAGTACAAAAACAAATTCCTCTTGGACATGTTTGTCTATTTTCACTTTGGCAACAAAATCCTTTTTCAGTTGGACAATCCCTCACACAATCAGAATCCTTTGCACAACGAATTGGTAACCCTCCAGTGTAGGCTTCAACTTTTGGTAACCCAAAAATTATAGTGCCTGCAAATTAAATTTTATTTTTTAAGATGAAGATCACAGAGTAAATCAAACAAAACTTGAACGTTACTTGTAACAGCAAAAAAAAAAAAAATAAAAAAATAAAGTGGATTTTGAGACAAACACAAACCGGATATAACGATCAAGATGATGATTAAAAAAATTAACTTAAATGAGATCTTTTCCATTTTTTGCATGTATGCGAGATCCTCGAGAAAAAAAAACTGCTTTGAGTATAATTTGCAAGAACTTTATTTTTTCTACCTAATATTTATATTGATGGATTACTAATTTTAAATTATTACAATAAACTATTAAGTTATTTTGTTTTTTATATTCACCAATAACAAATCCTTGTTCATCTTACTCACTTTAGTAGGAAAATCTCGACATATAATATAATGTTACAACGAAAAAAATATAAAATTAAGTCAAATTAGACCCCATAAGAAAAACAAAAAACAAAAAACAAAAAGAGATGGAAAATTCATTCTACACACAGACACGCACTGTTACAATATTACGACGTACATTTTAGAAAATTTATAACATATTATCATTGTTGAATACAGTCGAAATATTTATGGCAACAATTAACAAAGGCTAAGAAAAAGAAAGTCCAAATTCTTAGTTTATTTCCTAAATATTTAAGTTATATGCCGCAAAAATTGAAGAAAGAATCCGAATAGCAATTGATTAAAAAAAATAAAAAATTATAAGGAATTAAAAAAGGTTGAAGAAATCAAGACTCACTTGGGGTATTGAAGCTTTCTTGAGAGAGAGGAAGAACCAGGGAATCGTAGACAGTAAATTAAATTTATGGGTTATTTGTGTTTGAGTGAAAGTGGAATATAAATCTTTAGTGCTTTTCATAAAATATTAATTGTTTGTATTTAATTTTATTATTATTTAAAAAAAGAAAAATACTTTTCGGACTAAACATTTTTCCACTTGTGCTTCAGGTGACTAATAACCATTTAGTCTCAAATGTCTTTATGATTTGTGACTAAATATATTGCTCCCCAATTGCACACTTTGGATGACTAACTGTACTAGTCTCGCAAGATTTTTAATTTGTAGTGAAAGAAGCATACACTTTAGGTGACTAAAAATCATTTAATCATAAATTGCCTTAATAAAGATTGATAGTCACAAACGTTCTTGTCCCGTTCTGCATAGTTGACAAAAAGAATTAGTATTTGAATGCTAAAATTTTACACATTTGATGACTAACACACACTTAGTCTCCAATAGGCTTTAATTTATTATATATTCGTTATAAAATTATTATATTCATTGTTGATGGTGATTTTCGACCCTGAGAAATTCTGAAGCCTGAAGATGGGTAGAATGGGTTTTTGGTGCTTAACAGATGAAAGTCCAAAATCTTCGTGAGGATGAGAAGTCAAAATATAAGACCAGAGCTCAAGGCGTAGATGAAGACTAACCCGAGATAGTCATGAGATATGTTTTGTATTTGTAACAATGAGAGTGAGATATGGAAAAATTCAATTGAGGCACGATCACATACACCTGAGGAAGCTTTATCAGAAACAAAGAAACATAGAAGGTGATCATTCGAAGATGGAAACTAGAAGAAAATCATAACAGTTCAGACATTTATCAAGGGAAGCTATTTCTCAATATTTCTACATGCCAATAACTAAAGCGGCCAAGAAGCTTAATGTTGGCTTGACCATTGTGAAGAGAATGTGAGGGAAGTAAGACATCTCTACTAACCCGACATGGTAAAGTGAACTAGGAGAAGCGTCTCCCGTTTTGGTACACCGACACAGGAACATAGGTCGAGTCGTAGCATTATGCTCTCTTACGAACGACGTAAGTGCTAAACGGAAGTTTAAGCCTCCAAGGGCTGATGAGATAGGAGTAGGCCAGCAGATGATGGGATGGAAGAGTACCTCAGGCTTATCCATTGACACACGAAATTACGTGAGTGGTTGGAATACAAGTTGGCACATTGGTAGAGTGTGTAGACAAAAAAAGGGTAAATTAATGAGGTTTAAATGGCAGGAAATGGTTCTATCAGGCGGCAGAGCTACTATTTACAGAGTGATGGGGAAATGAGCCAAGGAAATAATAACAGGGTAACGTGGCTGACGTCATGAATTGGTGTAAAATCGGATATAGGCGCACTATATAAAGGGATTGAAGACCCTGGTGGAATGGTTCTTATTTTTTGGCTAATTATTTTATAGCACTTTGTAGTGTTTACTCAACTTGTAAATAGAGAGAGAAAGCTTAGTATAAGCGAGAGATAAGAGATCGGTCCGACCCGAAGTGGTAATAAAAGTCTTTTTTTTCTTTATTCTCGTGGACGTAGGTTGGATCCATTCTGCCGAACTACATTAAATTATTTGTCTTTTCTTTGTTTTCTGATTTGCTTATGTTTTTAGTTCCCAACTAACCAAATAAATTCACTGCTTGAGGGAGGTTTGTTCGAAGAGTAGTTTTCCAAAATTACCCTAGAACGAAAAATAGCCATCAACAGTTGGTGCCATCTGTGGGGAATAGGAATGAAAAGTGGCAAACGCACTAAAACGATCACAGGAGATGGAAACCACAGAACTTCAGAGGCTTCTACGACGGAGTGGATAGAGAAGATGGAAGAAACCCTGGTAAATGAGAGAGAAGATGATCGAAAAGAAAGGGAAACAACCCAAGCCTTCATGAATACTATGCTGGAGAAGATTGAGAAGTTAGAGAAAAAAAAAACAACAGATTTGGGGGAGAATCGGTAGAAGAGTGGATCTAAGAATGAAAAAAGATCACCATACACTTATCATTCAAAACAGTCGAATGACACCTGATGAAATGAGGAGATGCTGAGCCATCATCATCCAAGAGGCTTGGAAGGCGAGCTATGTAGCATGTTTGGTGCGAGGGCCTATGAGGTGTTGGATATCCTTATTTGAGGTGCATAGAGCGGGGAAGGCTCCATGGCCTGCAAGGTGTTTGGAGCCTCGGAGTAATAATAGAACAGGTGGCTGGAGGTCGGCGTGGTGTTTGGAGCTTGGGGTAACCATAGCACATATGGCTAGAGCGCCTCCGTGGAAACTACAGCCTCGAGTTCTGCATAGTATTGGGAGAGATCATGCGTTCATGGAATTTTCCATGCTTTTTATGGGTTCCATAGCCCGGGGTTAACAGAGCTCCCCAGGACGATTGGGTTGGGAGGCATATAGCACGTAAGGCCTCAGACCTTCATGGCTAATTGTAGCTCATAACACTTAGTGGGCTTGGTGTCAGAGTCGTTCCCCCAATTACTCTCTTTTTCTGATCGGCTGAGGGCTGGGTTACGTCCCCTCGAGGTCCTATTGCTGCGTGTTGGCGCAAGGAGGATTCATTCCTTTGTGACCAAGTGACTTATATGGCTTGGGGCCGATCTTTCCCCAATGTCTCTATTTTTCAGATCGGCTCGAGGTTGGGTTACGTCCCGCCGAGGACCCATTGCTGCTTGTTGGCACAAGGATGATTCATTCCCTTGCGACCAATTGACTTAGATGGCTTGGGGTTTAAATTTTTCCCCCAAGACCTCTATTTTCAGATTGGCTCGGGGATAGATTATGTCCCACCAAGACCCTTTTGTTGTGTGATAGTCTGAGGCGAGCTATCCCTCGTGACCTATGTTTTATTCGGTAGGTCTTTGCAGATAATCCCCTTCTGGGATCACCTCCGTAGTATTTATAGCCTCGAGGTATTCCTAGCACGGGGAGGAGGAATGCCCCCGTGGCATTGGCCAACCCATTTTGGATCCGTAAGGCATTAGGTTCTCTGTAGCATTTACAGACTCGGGCTTGCCTAGCATGGTATATCGGATGGAAACCTAGACGTAAATTCCATAGCAGAATCCGAATGGATGGTAGTGCGGTCTGTACTTGGGATACAACTCCACGTACCGCTTGAGAAGCTCTTAAGCGCATGTTTCTTTTTTTTATTTATTTGTTGTTCATCTATTACTCGTGTTTGTGATCCCGTCACTTATTTTCTGCATGTTATCATTTTACTTATTTACGCATTGTTAATCTTGATGTGCATAGGCTAACTAGGGTGGATTAAAGGTCCTCTATTCGAGGGAAATGCCTAAAGGCTACCTTTGCCACGATGTTTTGCCGCACCGAACGAGTACACTCGATTGAATGTGAAATATGTTCAATCGGGCATACAAGGTCCCATATTATTGCTTTATTTATCTTCTATGCATTGTTACTTGATGCGCATAAGCTAATTATGTTGGTTTAAAGGTCCTCTATTTGAGAAAAAGTCTAAAAGGCTACCTTTACCACGATATTTTACCGCGCCCCTTTTATTATTATTCCGTTATTTATTTTTCGCATATTATCTCTTTGTTTATTCATGCATTGTGATCTAGCGCGCATGGGCTAACTAGGGTGGATTAAAGGTCCTCCATTCGAAGGAAATGCCTAAAGGCTACATTTACCACGATGTTTTACCGCGCGGACGAAGTACACTTAATTGAATGAGAAATATGTTCAATCGGGCATACGAGGTCTTATATTATGTATTTGTTTATCCATGCATGTTTTGTGTCATTTCAAATGCCATTTTGGTAATCTTGTTCGAACGCGTTTCCGAACGCTACACGAACGTATGCATTATGCCTCATTCCGTTCGAACGCTTTTATGAACGCTACTTGAATGCGCATCTATTTTTGTTTTATCATGCATCAGGTCTTACCCCGTTCGAACGTGTTTCCGAATGCTATATGAACCACGGACATTCTATTTCATTTACGTTTGAACGCATCTCAGAACGCTACACGAACGCGCATGTATTTTGTTTTACGTGCATCAGGTCTTATCCCGTTTGAACGCGTTCTCGAACGCTATACGAATGTGGATATTCTACTTACCGTTCGAACGCGTTCACGACGCTACACGACACGCGCACGCACTGGACAGTTTTTGTTATCATGTTTCATGCATTTTGCCTTTTTGGTCATTCCTTTTGCATTACGTAATTAACCATATCATTATCGCCTATCTTTTACTTTTATTTATTTTTTTTTTTCGCATTTATTTATTCGATATGTTCAGGAGAGTGCATGCTCGCTTTCATTATTAATGCCTTCATAGTTGTTCTTAGTTACACTATTGCACTTCATTGTTCATTGTTAATGGATTGTGTGCTTGTCGTTATGTCAATTTACTCCTATGTATGCGAACTTAGATATAGGTTATACGCGAACTTAGATATAGGTTATCCTTGAATATATATGTTGTGTAGACTTGATTATTTATTTTTGCGAATCCGTTCATTACAAGTGGCATAAGTAAGGGACCATTCTGAACACAACGGTTTGAAGTCTTCCCTTGCGAGGGGTGAGTGCGGCCTTAAATCATTTCCCATTTCACACTGGGTGGCGAATCCAATTTATTTCTCCGGTTTAGTCCCCTGCGGGCTACTCCGTATTCCCGATCGGGCCGCGATCCCGGGACAGCGTCACCCACTTCTGTGTCCTACAGTCTGGCGACTCCACTGGGGATAGAGAATCGGCCCCGAAATAATGTCATGCAATGTTTGTGATTTGTGCTTTAGTTAACCGTGTCTACCGTGGGTTGAAAGGGGTTTAATTAAGGGCATTATTAAAGCTAAGTAATGGTTTGGTGTCTTTCTTCTTCATTCACTACCTTTCTATAGCTGAAGGGAAAAGCGGTGAAGGCACCTAGATAATCATTTACCCGAAGCTTACAGTGATGGACTAATTTGGAGGACCTATTGTCTATTCCTGTCACCAAGGCGATAAGAGCCTAAGAGGCTTGGGTATTTAAGAGAGTCTGCTCCACCCTCCATTTGGGGAATCTTCAATAAGAAATTCATTTGACAGTCAGTCATGTATCATCACTCGTTGGCACGTACCTTAGCGTATAAAAAAGGTGCGCTCGCTTGGTCGCTCGAACCCTTGAGTGGGGAGACCTAGTTGTGGGCAATCCTTCTCCAGTGAGAGCCTTTGTCTACACCCCCATAAACCCACATATGAACCATAGTTGTATGACCAATAGAAACCATCCCTTTATGCTTGTGTTTGGGACTATCATCATTTGAATTCAGTTGGACCTTTCGTCATGAGCTGTGAACTGGTTGGGCCATTTAAACTGTGACGAGTTTGTGTCTTATGATAATTGGGCCAAAAGCTTCTAAAATGACGATGGGCCACTTTGTTTTGGGGCCCCCTATCATTTGAAGTTGTTTAGCGACGTTATTGCAAAAGTGTAAACTTGTTGGGCCTTTTGCAACTGGGACAAGTTTGCACCTCGCAGTAATATGATTGAATGCTTTGAAATGATAATGGGCCAACTTGTATGAAAACCTTGAGGGGCTTAGAAAATCCAAACATGATCCAAGTATGCCAGAAGCATGAGTTCGATATCTGTACTGGCTTTCATCCAGAAAGGATACGCCTTGTTATGACATATTTGTTTACTTTGGATACCTCCAAGTTCATCCCCATGAGCGCGGTTGCTGAAAGCCCAATTCGTCGTTTCTAGACAATGACATGATCCCATAATAGGCTTAGTCCATGTTGTAAATGGGCGGTCTTTGTCTTCTACCGATGGAAAATGGACTGAGGTAGCCAAGGTTCACCCTTATAGCATAGGAGAGAATGATTTTGTGTACCCCACATTAGTGCATAAAATGAGCCATACCTAGGATAGAAATGGACTTACCACGAGTATGGGAGGAATAAGGTCGGAAGGATATATGTTTTTTTGATAACCCCATACATCTTATATATCTCATGCATCGCACGCATACACGCATCATGCTAACTCACAGTATTAACAGCCATAATAGATATCTGTTAGGTTAGAGAAAAAGGAAGACTTGTAAAAAAATAGTTAGCAAGCATGAGTGAGTCAGATAATGAGGTTTCCCGCTTGGACCAATTAGAGACCAACATCACTAAGATTACTGAGCAGTTGCAATCTTTAGCCATCGCTATGGCCAGTCTGGCAGTGCCCCGTACAGGGGGAGTAGAAAACAATGAGAACGTCAGGTGTGAGGAGCCTCCGAATGGGGTAAGTGATGAGATCCCTATTTTCGATGATGACATGGAAGAATATGTTATAGGAAAGGTAGCCGGGTCTCAGGCAGAATTAAAGAAACTCAAGGATCAGGTAGAGTCAGTTACCCGTAAGTTGAAGGGTAAGCATGGAGATTTGTTAGACTACGATGCGATGACTTTTGAGGAGCAGCTGCCCTCTCAGTTCAAGATGTCCGACATAGCCAAGTTCAACGGGAATGGGGATTCGAGGGTTCATCTCCGACAGTATGTTTCTGTGATGAGTTCAATGAGTTTGTCGAAGCGTCAGGTTCAGAAGATGTTCGGGATGTCACTAGAGGGGGCGCCCGTGGTATGGTATCACTGCCTGGAGAGAAAGGTTAAGGATGATTGGAGGGCATTAGCAGAAGCTTTTCTGAATCAGTATGTCACGGACTTGGAAATTGACTTGTCGCTCCGTGACTTGGAGAATACCAAGTAGAAGCCAGAGGAGAGCTTCAAGGATTATGTAGATCACTGGAGAAGCCAGGTCTTGAAAATGCAAACTCGGCCCTCGGAGAAGGACCAGATCAAGATGATCATTAAGGGCACCAAGCCCTCTATTTATAACAAGCTGAGGAGGATGACCTCTATGATTGGAAATTTTCGATAGTTGATAGAGACTGTTATAGATATTGAGGAGGAAGAAGCTGAGAACATAAAGTTCTATGGCCAGAATAAAAGGACTATTGGGGGGCCTTTAAGGACCATGCCCGCTACTGCTGAGGTCACTGCCATAAAAAACAGGCAGTTTTCCAACCTTGGTAAGCCTCTTTCAAAGGTGTTTGAAAAGCTGAATATGCAAGGACTCCTAGAACCCTTAGAACCTAAACCACTTCCAAACCCTGTGCCACCCAACCTCGACCTAAGCCTATATTCTCACTTCCATCAGAGGAAAGGCCACGAAACTGACAACTTCACCCGCCTTAGGCATGAGATCCAAAACCTCATTGACGCCCATAAAATACCCGATCCAGAAAAAGAACAACCCAATACACACAGAAACCTTCTACCTAACTACCACTCTGTTCCACCACCCACCTACATAATTAGCTTCGGCCTACCAGAAAGCCTTGTCCTCCAAACCATCGATCACCGAGCCTTTAACATGGAGATATGGGGTAGCAGTGGTGAGAGATGAAACAGGGCAAGGGATAGATTCCTGGGAAAATTTCTCGATCAGTAACAAAGAGAAGAATAAATAGAAAGAATAACTGCTGCAGTCGGAGAATCTGATGCTCAAGAAATCGAGAAGATAAGGCTGCAGATGACGAAGACATTTATTTTGAATCATGCATTTATTAGTCACAAAGATATTATTTTGCTTACTTGTTTGAACCTTTTCGATTTGGCGTTATAACATGCGTGACATCAGCATATTTGATATTAATTCGAAAAATACGTCTAATTTGGTACATGTGAGCACCCCGAGGGAACTTCAATTGCAAGTAAAAAGCGGAATAGAATTGACAGAAGAAAATTGTAGGCAAGCCTGGGGGCAACTAAAGGCATTAATAGGCGAAAAGCACCAAAGAAGCACAATGAAGGCCTAACCCATCGGAATAGGGAATGCATCCATGCATACATCCATACATATCATATACATGCAATTTTTGTTTTTGTGTTCACAGGTTTCGAAGAAAAAGGGAAAAAAAGGCAAAGACTAGCGAATCAGTAACGGTTTAGAAATGGACCACTGTAGGACACAGATTCGGCGACGCTGTTCTGGGCTCACGGCCCGGTCGGAGTACGGAGTAGCCCACGGGGGAACTAAACCGGAGAAATAAAATGGAGTCGCCACCCAGTGTGAACTGGGAAATGATTTAAGGCCGCACTCACCCCTCGCAAGGGAAGACCTCAAACTGTTAGGTTCAGCATGGTCCCTTACTTATGCCACTTGTAATGAATGGATTTGTGCAATAATCTAACCAAGTCTACGTAACATACATACGCAAGATAACCTACATCTAAGTTCGCATACAACTATATCTAAGTTTCATATAACCTATATCTAAGTTTGCATGCATAAAAGTAAGTCAAAATAACGGCAAGATCACAATCTCATGGACACATTAAATTGATAAACATGACAATATGAATGAATAATAAGCTAAATATAAACATAGAAGAGATATAATTAAGTTCTTAATGCGAAAGAAATAACTAAATCATACTTGGAGATAATATGCTAAACAACTAAATCATACGTAAAAATAACATACTAAACAACTAAACAATAGATAAACACAAGATTAGATGAAACGAAATATGTGTGTCTCTCAAGTGGTATGTGGAATTGTATCCCGAGTTCAGACCGCACTACCGTCCATTCGGATTTGGCTAAGAAATTTACGTCCGGGTTTCCATCCGATATACCACGAGAGATAGCACAAAATCATTCATCTCATGGCCACAACATAGATAAATCAACAATACGCATGCGAAGAATTACTAATAAATAATAAAAAAGAATGAACGGGAATAAATAAAATGGTGCCCTCAGGTCTAACCTCTTAAGTCACCTCTTGGAAGTGCGTTATGCGGGTGTCGGAAAGGTTGATGCTCCGTAACTGTTTCGATTTACTGGTTCGCTGTTTTCCTTCATTGCCTCGCTGTTTTGGGCTGCTGTTTGCTCTGTTTTGCTTGCGGTTATTGGTCGTTGTGTTTGGTTTTTACTTGCGATATTTGGACAGTTTGTGGGGGGATTTGGTGGACTATTTTTTGCGGGTTTTAGGTGTGGTTTTTGCGGTGAGACTGGACTGTTTTCTGTGCAGATTTTTTGATAATTACAGGGGCAGTTTCGGGCTATTTTTCGGTGATATAAGGTGCAGTTTCTGGACAGTTTTTTGGTGGTTACAAGGGCAGTTTTGGTGGACAGTTTGCGGTGGTTTCATCAGGCAGTTTTTAAGTGCAATATTTTGTGAATATGGGCTGTTAGGGGACTATTTTATGCGTGGATGGATGGCTGTTAATAATTTTTTTGTGCGTGGATGGAGGGCTGGTTTCTTGCTGTGTTTTGCGGCAAAGAGGGGGGGTAGTTTCTTGTTGTGTTTTGCGACAAATAGGGGTAGTTTCTTGTTGTTTTTTGCAGCAAAGGATCTTAGGGCAGTGTTTTTGGTGATGGAAGAGGAACTTGGGCTCTGTTGGTTCACGGAAATTACAGGGGAAATTTCTTTGTGATGGGCTTTGTTTATAGTCCTTTTTTTAAGAAACTTTTAAGGCTTTCCTTGTACGGGAAGGGAATGAATCATGCAATTTATGGAGAATATCTTCTAATTAGTGTGCTACAAGGAAATGATCTCTCTAATTTAGGGAGGGGATTGTTTTAGTTTAGGAATGAGATTTAATTTAATTAGGAATGTGATTTATGAGATTTGATTTGATTCTTTTAATTCGGGAAGGTGATTTGATTTGATTTTAACATGTGTTTAATGTGTTAATTGTTATTTTGGATGGGATGGGCGTGTGTCATGGAAGGCTTGGGCGTGTGTTTGGGTTCTTTTTGGTGGGCTTGGGCGTGTGGTTGGTGGTGTGTGGGCTTGGATGTGTGGCTTGCGGGGGTTTTGGGCCAGGGATAAGTTTTAAAACAGAGGTCCAACGAGAAAACCCGAAGCTAAGCAAACGAATTAAATCCAACAAGGTATCAATTTCTGAATTTTCCCTTCCGACATCCGTTTCCCGCAACTTTCGCAACTTAAAGGGTAGTACCCTCGTACGAGGCTCATCATCGGGACTTATATGCAAAAATACAGTGCCTACAGTCGCCCCACTTTGATGGGACTTGTGCAGTATGTGACAATGACAATCCTATCAAAATTATGCAATGTATTTTCACTTACCTGGCTCGCCAGCTGCCGCTTGACTTACCTATTGCTTCGAACTGAGTTGATCTGGTGGGGAGGTATTGCGACCCCTAAGGTTCATCCCTGCAAGATGTTACGATCTCTAGGAATCACTACTGAACTAAACTGATATGGTGGCGAGGTGCTGTCGACCTCTGGGTTTTGTTCCCGAACCATCTGTGAGGTGGTCCATTCCTAAACCATTACTGTGAGGTGGTCCATTCCCGAACCGTTACTGTGAGGTGGTCCATTCCCGAACCGTTACTATGAGGTGGTCTATTCCCGAACTGTTAATGTGAGGTGGTCCATTCCCGAACCGTTACTGTGAGGTGGTCCATTCCCGAACCGTTACTGTGAGGTGGTCTATTCCCGAACCGTTACTGTGAGGTGGTCCATTCTCGAACCGTTACTGTGAGGTGGTCCATTCCCGAACCGTTACTGTGAGGTGGTCCATTCCCGAACCGTTACTGTGAGGTGGTCCATTCCCGAACCGTTACTGTGAGGTGGTCCATTCCCGAACCGTTACTATGAGGTGGTCCATTCCCGAACCGTTATTGTGAGGTGGTCCATTCCCGAACCGTTACTGTATGAGGTGGTCCATTCCCGAACCGTTAGTTGTATCATATGTAGTAGGCTGGTCGCCCCCAGACTCAGCTTATCTCTTTGTTCTTCATGGCTTGTACTCGGCTAAAGTAGATCTTTTGATGCGGTGTTCCGCACTGTCATACCATATTACTCTCTTTTAGGAGATAGTCCCAGTAGTTATACATATTTTTATCCTCATATGATGCATTGTGTCGAAACCAGGGAACCTTCAAAGTACTTGATACAACTCGAATCTGACCGTTTGAATAAATGATCTGAACTAGACTCCAAGTGTGTGTGTTCCAAGGTTCTTTCACAGCTAAATCCTTAAGCAAGCCAACTTGATGATTTTGTCTCGAAGAATGGGATCAGTGGTCTAACCAACCTGGATGTCTTGGTCATGCTCTGCGATTACTTCCTTGTACTCAATGTGCTATGGCTTTCCTCTTCTTTTCTTTTTTCTCTTCATCATTTTTCATTTTTTTCACACACCTACCCTTTAAGGTAGCATTTCTCCTCATGGTGTTCCTAATACTCGCCCATGGGTAACTTCACGCTTATCGGTTATAGGTGGTTTATTTTTCCTCTTCATAGACTTTTCCTTCGTTTCCAGCCATATCACATATCGTAACACAAGTAAACCAGGATGGACATCTAAGCAAACGGTCATTCACTGATCCGCCATCTCTTCAACTAGTCATCTCGCCGACTACTCCAGCTTCTACTGCTAAGTCCTGAAATTAAGTGCCCGCGAGTCTAGCCAAGATCAACCACTCAAAACACCGGATGAGAGCACATCTCGGACTTATCGTTTCCAAGGTCTCTCTGTGCAGCAAACAATTTCATCACCGAACATATGCTTGATAATCAAGGACTTCTCTTTTTTTTCACTCGACTGGAATTCTTCCTTTCAACCGCTGATAATGTGGGCCTCAACCCTGGGATCCATTCCCAACACTGATACTGATATGGGCCTCAACCATTGGATCCATTCCCGAAACTAATACTGATATGGGCCTCAACCCTGGGATCCATTCCCGAAACTGATACTGATGTGGGTCTCAACCCTGGGATTCATTCCCGAAACTGATACTGATGTGTTGCTGATTCTGGTTGGCTTACATTTGCCGCTTTCTCCTTCTTTTTGAAACCTGTAAATAAAACAGAACAAACACAAAAAAAGAATGCAAGTATGTTACGTGTATGCATGCATGCATGAATGAATTTCTTATTCCGTTGGGTTAGGTCTTCCGCCAGTCCTCCTGATGATCGCTCACTCTTCTCTCTCTCAGGCAAAATATTGTTTCAATCTATCCACGTTGATTGGCTCGGTGAACTCGTTCCCTTCTAAATCTGACAGTCTCACTGCCTCATTTCCCATGACTTTCTGGACTATGTAGGGTCCTTCCCAGTTGGGTCTGAACTTTCCTCTCGGGTCTGTCGTCGACGACTTTGACTGCTTAAGTACCAGATCACCATTTCTAATCTTAGTGGGACGCACCTTCTTGTTGAATGCTCGAGCCAACCTCTTCAGGTATAACTGCATATGACACAAAGACTTCATTCTCTTTTCATCTAGTAATGCTAACTGTTCAAATCTCCGCGAGGCCCATTCTTGTTTAGGTAACTCTGCTTCTGCTAATACCCGCATAGACTGTATCTCAACTTCCACTGGCGGTACTGCTTCCATCCCGTAGGCCAAAGAGTAAGGCGTGGCTCCTGTTGCTGTTCTCACAGAAGTTCTGTACCCCCACAGGGTGTACGGCAGCTTATCGGCCCATCTTTGTAGTTCTATGTCATTTTGGCTAACAGCTTTTTTATTGTCGTATTGGATGCCTTGACTGCCCCATTCGCTTGTGGTCGTAAGGTGACGACTTATGATGTCCTATCTCATACCTTTGTAGCATTGCCTTTGTTTCTCCTTGAAACTGGACTCCGTTGTCTGTTACTACATGATGCGGCATCCCATATCGACAAATGATGTTCCGGGCTATGAACTTTGCCATCTACTTTGCTGTGACATTGCGAAATGACTCAGCTTCCACCCATTTTGAAAAGTAGTCTGCTGCCACTACTATGAAGCGATGTCCATTCAATATGTGCGGTCGAATTTCTCCGATCATATCAATTCCCCATGCTGAGAAAGGCCACGGCTATGACAGTCCGTGCAACTCAGTGTGAGGCAAATTGTTCAAGTTACCGTGCGATTGACTATCATGACAATATTTTACCAGCTTCGCACATTCAGCTTCCATGGTCGACCAGTAGAAACCTTGTCTCACTATCTTGTGGGACAAGTTCAATCTGTTCATGTGTGGTCCAGATTCTCCGGTGTGTACTTCTTCTATCGCTTTCTGAGCCTCTTCTTTCCTTAATGTCCATGACAATCTCCCTCAACTGTCGGAAATCCATAATCATGGAGGTCATCCTCATCAACTTGCCGTAAATAGAGGGCTTAGTAACCTTGATGATCATCTTGATCTGTTCTTTCTCTGAGGGCAGAGTCTGCATTTTCAAAAGCTGGATTCTCCAGCGGTCCACATAATCCTTGAAGCTCTCCTCCGGCTTCTGTTTGGTATTCTCCAAGTCGCGAAGCAACAAGTCGATCTCCAAATCCGTGACATATTGATTCAGAAAGGCCTCTGCCAATGCCCTCCAATCGTCTTTGACCTTCCTCTCCAGGCCATGGTATCATACTACGGGTGCCCCTTCAAGTGACATCACGAACATCTTCTGAACCTGACGCTTCTACAGACCTATTGAACTCATCACATAAACATACTGTCGGAGATGGACCCTAGGGTCCCCGTTCCCATTGAACTTCGCTATGTCAGGCATCTTGAACTGAGCCGACAGCTGCTCCTCAAAAGTCATCGCCTCATAGTCCAGCAAATCTTCATGATTACCCCTCATCTTGCGGGTAACTCACTCTACCTGATCTCGGAGTTTCTACATTCAGTCTGAGACCCAGCTATCCTTCATGCGGCGTACTCAGCCATGTCATCATAAAAAATAGGGATATCATCACTCAATCTGTTCGGAGGTTCCTCACGCCTCTCATTCTCAGAGCCTCCCCCCAGCGTGGGGCATAGCCATACTGGCCACAGCGGTGGTCAAAGCTTGCAACTGCTCGGTAACCTTAGTGAGACTAGTCTCCAGCTGATCCATACGAGATCCCTCGTTAACTTATTCGCTCATGTTTGTTAACGGCCTTTTGACGAGTCTTCCATCTTCCCTAACCCAACGGTATCTATGGTGTCTTTTAAAACTGCATGTTAGCATGTATGCGTACGATGCATGGAATATATAAGTCAGCCCATTATCATTTTAAAGCATGCAATCATAATATTGCGAGGTGCAAAATTGTCCCAGTTGAAAAAGGCCTGACAAGTTCACAACTCATGACGAAAGGTCCAACTGAATTCAAATGACGATAGTCCCGAACATAAGCATAAATGGGTGTTTTCTATTGGTCCTACAACTACGGTTCACATGCGGGTTTTTAGGGGTATAGACAAAGGCTCTCGTCGGCGAAGGATTACCCACAACTAGGTCTCCCCACTCAAGGGTTCGAGCGACCAAGTGAGCGCACCTTTTTTATACGTTAAGGTACCTACCAACAAGTTATGATGCATGACTGACTATCAGATGGATTTCCTATTGAAGATTGCTAGAGGGAGGGTAGAGCGGACTCTCTTAAATACCCAAGCCTCTTAGGCTCTTATCGCCTTGGTGACAGGAATAAATAATAGGTCCTCCAAATTAGTCCATCACGGTAAGCTTCAAGTAAATGATTATCAAGGTGCCTTCACAGCTTTTCCTTAGAGAAAGGTAGTGAATTAAGGAAGACACCAAACCATTACCTAGCTCTCATAGTACCTTTGATTAAACCCCCTTCAACCCACTATAGGCACGGTTAACTAAAGCACAAATCACAAACATTACAAGAAATTATTTCGGGGCTGATTCTCTATCCCAGTAGAGTCGCCAGACTGTAAGACACAGAAACCAGCTACGCTGTTTCGGGCTCGCGGGGGAACTCGACCGGAGAAATAAAATGGAGTCGCCACCCAGTGTGAACTGGGAAATAATTTAAGGCCGCACAGCTCACCCCTCGCAAGGGAAGACCTCAAACCGTTGGGTTCGGAATGGTCCCTTACTTGTGCCACTTGTAATGAATGGATTTATGCAATAATCTAACCAAGTCTACGTAACATACATACGCAAGATAACCTAGATCTAAGTTCGCATACAACTATATCTAAGTCTGCATATAACCTATATCTAAGTTTCCATGCATAAAAGTAAGTCAAAATAACGGCAAGCACACAATCTCATGGACACATTAAATTGATAAACATGACAATATGAATGAATAATAATCTAAACATAAACACAGAAGAGATATAATTAAGTTCCTAATGCGAAAGAAATAACTAAATCATACTTGGAGATAATATGCTAAACAACTAAACCATACGTAAAAATAACATACTAAACAACTAAACAATAGATAAACACAAGATTTGATGAAACGAAATATGTGTGTCTCTCAAGTGGTACCTGGAATTGTATCCTGAGTTCAGACCGCACTACCATCCATTCGGATTCGGCTACGGAATTTACGTCTGGGTTTCCATCCGATATACCACGAGAGATAGCACAAAATCATTCATCCCATGGCCACAACATACATAAATCAACAATACGATTGCGAGGAATTAAATATAAATAATAAAAAAGAATGAACGGAATAAATAAAAGGGTGCCCTCAGGTCTAACCTCTAAAGTCGCCTCTTCGAAGTGCGTTATGCGGGTGTCGGAAGGGTTGATGCTCCGTAACTTTTTCGATTTACTGGTTCGCTGTTTTCCTTCGTTGCCTCGCTGTTTTGGGCTGTTGTTTGCTCTGTTTTGCTTGCGGTTATTGGTCATTGTGTTTGGTTGTTGCTTGCGGTATTTGGACAGTTTTTGGGGGGATGTGGTGGACTATTTTCTGTGGGTTTTAGGTGTGGTTTTTACGGTGAGACTGGACTATTTTCTAGGTAGCTTTTTCGGTAATTATAGGGGCATTTTCAGGCTATTTTTTGGTGATACAAGGTGCAGTTTCTGGACTTTTTTGTGGTTACAATGGTAGTTTCGGTGGACAGTTTGTTGTGGTTTCAGGTAGTTTTTTAGTGCAGTTTTTGGTGATTATGGGACTGTTTTGTGCGTGGATGGAGGGCTGTTAAGGAGTTGCTTGTGCATTATGGAGGGCTTGGTTTCTTGCTGTGTTTTGCGGTAAATAGGGGGTAGTTTCTTGTTGTTTTTTGCGGCAAAGAGGGGGGTAATTTCTTGTTGTGTTTTACGGCAAATGATCTTAGGGCAGTGTTTTCGTTGATGGAGGAGGAACTTGGGCTCTGCTGGTTCACGGCAATTGCAGGGGAAATTTCTTTTTGTTGGGCGTGAGTGCTAGGGGAATGAATGGTTGGTTTATGGTCCTTTTTATAAAAAAAAGTTTAAGGCTTTCCTTGTACGGGAAGGGAATGAGTCATGCAATTTATGGAGAATATCTTCCAATTAGTGTGCTACAGGAAAGGGAACTCTCTAATTTAGAGAGGGGATTGTTTTAGTTTAGGAATGAGATTTAATTTAATTAGGAATGTGATTTATTAGATTTGATTTGACTCTTTTAATTTGGGAAGGTGATTTGATTTGATTTTAACATGTGTTTAATGTGTTAATTGTTATTTTGGATGGGATGGGCGTGTGGCATGGAAGGCTTGGGCGTGTGTTTGGGTTCTTTTTGGTGGGCTTGGGCGTGTGGTTGGTGGTGTGTGGGCTTGGGTGTGTGGCTTGCGGGGGTTTTTGGCCAGGGATAAGTTTTAAAACAGAGGTCCAACGAGCAAACCCGAAGCTAAGCAAACGAATTAAATCCAACAAGGTATCAATTTCTGAATTTTCCCTTCCGACGTCCGTTTCCCGCAACTTCCGCAACTTAAAAGGTAGTGCCTCCGTACGAGGCTCATCATCGGGACTTATATTCAAAAATATAGTTCCTACAACCACCATCTCAGTAAATAACGGTTCAGAAATTGACCATAATCTCAACTCAGTAACGGTTCTGAAATGGACCACAATCTCAACTCAGTAACGGTTCCGAAATGGACCATCATCTCAGCAAGTAACGGTTCTGAAATTGACCATCTCCCATCAGAAACATTTTGGAAATGAACCATCTCAACAAGTAACGGTTCGGAAATAAACCACCTATCAAGTAACGGTTCGGAAATGAACCACCTATCAAGTAACGGTTCGGAAATGAACCACCTATCAAGTAACGGTTCAGAAATGGACCATCTCCCATCAGTAACGGTTCGGAAATGGACCATCTCATCAAGTAACGGTTCAGAAATGGACCACAATCTCAACTCAGTAACGGTTCAGAAATAGACCACCATCACATCAGTAACGGTTCGGAAATGAACCATCTATCAAGTAACGGTTCGGAAATGGACCACCTCACATCAGTAAGGGTTCAGAAATGGACCACAATCTCAACTCAGTAACGGTTCGGAAATGGACCACCATCACATCAGTAACGGTTCGGAAATGAACCACCTCGCATCAGTAACGGTTCGGAAATGAACCATCATCTCACATCAGTAACGGTTCGGAAATGAACCATCATCTTACATCAACTCAGTTCGCAGCACCTCGCCACCATCAACTCGGTTTGAAGTATCTCAGAACAACATGTAAGTCAGTCAACAACTGGTGAGCCAGGTAAGTAAAAATGCATGCATGACTTTGATAGGATTGTCACTGTCACACACTACACAAGTCCCATAAAAGTGGGGGCGACTGTAGACACTTGCATTTTTGCATGAAAGCCTAATGATGAGCCTCGTATGGAGGCACTACCCGATAAGTTGCGGAAGTCGCGGGAAACAGACGTCTGAAGGAAAAAATTTAAAAATTAATACATCAATAAATTTAACTCGCTAATTGGCCTCGGGTTCGCTCGATTAATCCCTGTTTTAAAATATTAAGCCTCGGCCAAAAACCCCATAACCCATCCAAAGCCCATTTCGCCCAAACCCAATCCAAAAATAATTAAAACATTTAAAACACATGTCACAAATTAAAATAAATCCAATCAAATCCAATTAAATTAAATTAAATCCAATTAAATCAAATCAAATCCAATTAAAATCAAAATAATCCCCTTCCTAATTAATTCAAATCCCCTTCCTAATTTAATTAAATCACTCACCAAATTAAAGAAATTCCCCCACCAAAAATATAAATATTCTTTCCTTAAATAATTAAATTAAATACACACACAATTACTTGATTTGTTTTCTTTTTAAAATTCATGCACAACCCTAACCCTAGGATACCATAATAAAAAGAAACCAAAATCCAAACCCTTCACCCCCTAGAGAGCTGATTCACGGCACAAACACACAAAAAAAAAAAACCTAAGGCTTTTAACTCATATTCACGGCTTCTCTCCCATCTCTACAACATTCTCTCTCGGCAGCCAATAACCTCTCCTCTCTCTCGTCCCTCCACCGAATCACATAGAGCAGCCCTTGCCGACTCAGAAAACAAAAAATAATAAACCCTAAAGCCAGCCATCATTCTCTCATGCAACTCACCTCACGTCTCTAAAGTCTGCCACTTACCTCATACTTAAACAACAACGCAGCCCTTCTCACCACTCAACAGCCCTCACAGAACCAACACAAAACGTCAAACCCTAAACACACACTGCCACGTCCCTTCGCCACTAGCAGCAGCTCACTCACCTTCACGCAAAAGGCACCGACCCTCCAAACAAACGACAACCCTTAAACCCTATGCATGCAAACATAGATATAGGTTATACGCGAACTTAGATATAGGTTATCCTTGAATATGTATGTTGTGTAGACTTGGTTATATTATTGCGTGAATCCGTACATTACAAGTGGCATAAGTAAGGGACCATTCTGAACCCAACGGTTTGAGGTCTTCCCTTGCGAGGGGTGAGTGTGGCCTTAAATCATTTCCCATTTCACACTGGGTGGCGACTCCATTTTAATTTTCCGGTTTAGTCCCCTGCGGGCTACTTTGTACTCCCGATCGGGCCGCGAGCCCAGGACAGCGTAGTCTACTTTTGTGTCCTACATAACCTTCATCAAATTTGGAGCTTTTCATATATGTGATGGGATTTAGTGTATATATGATGTATATTAAATTTGGTAATTTTTGGATTTGATCTTGGCATGTTTTGAACAAAAATAAACAAATTATAAATTCTTGAAAATTGAGGGACCATTCGGCAATTAGGGAAAAATTTGTTTCTTAGAATTGCAAACTATATTTTCGTGTATTAGACATGAATAAATCATTATGGAATTAATTTGGAATCAATTAGAATTGTATTTAACAATTTTGGACTAAAATGATTAAAATACAAAGTTTTGGGGCAAAATGGTAAATTCTGAAAAATCTGACTTTTGGGTAAAAATTTCAGTTTTTTGAGTATTGAGTAATTGAAATAAATTAGTTTATTTTAATTGCCCAAGAAAAATAATTGAAATCGGAAAATTTTGATTTTCCGCGATCCGCTGCGTTTACCCGAATTACCACCTGAAACCCCAACAAAAATGGTATCAGAGCAGGTCTAAACCTCGACACATGATATGAATATGCCTTTAAATTCATTGTTTAATTATGTTCTTACTTGATACATGCTTGTATTTATTTAATTTGATTAAATTAAATACGTTTCATCTTTGTGGAAATATCTCATTTTAATAAGGTTTTGAAAGTAGTATGTATTGGATACATATTTCTTGGTCCTTCTTGTCAATACGGTTTGTGGATATCTGTTCTATGGCTGCATCTGAGATCATACCAAAGCTGTGAGGGTGTAGTTGATAGAAATTTATCGATACCGAATATATATGTGATAGTAGATAAATTTAAGCGAAAGCGGAAATCCTGAACGTGCCAAAGCTGTCAAGACTACGCAAGTATCTTGAATTTATCATTGAAAATTTTAACCTTGGTACGCCTCCTTGTGAATGTGCCAAAGCTGTCACAATGAGAAACGACCAGGACCGGAACCCAGGAGTCACTATTGAGTGATTGGCAATGAGTTGTCTACCTAATGAATATATGTATGCGACATCGTGCCAAAGCTGTGAGCTGAAATATATTCATAGGATCCACCTTTCGCTATTAAATTTAATTTAATTAATTGTTTGTTTGCATTTTGTTTGGGGATTACAGTATTGCATGTAATAGTGGGAAGGGCATTTTTAGATTAAAAATCCATGATCTATTTATGTTTTGTTTGATTTATATTATTTGAAACTGGTATGTCTGCTAACCATTTTTCGCTATCTATATGATAAATTTACGATGGCGGCACCTGCTCCTAATCCTTTTGCTCATATACTTGATTCAAACAAGCTTAAAAATGCTGAAAACTTTATAGATTGGGACTTCGATCTGAGAATCGTTCTTGGGTCTGAGCAAATAGAATATGTGTTGGAAGGTCCGTTGCCACTGGCCATAGCACCTGATGCTACACTAGAGGAACATAAGACTCTCCAAAAGTGGAGAGATGAGGATAGACGAGTCAAATCATACATTCTCAGTTCCTTGGCACCGGAGCTTAAGAGGCAATATTTTGGATTGCCCGATACATATACTATGATGATGCAGTTACGAGAGTTCTTTATGAACCAAGAACGGGTCTCGGTTCATAAGATTGCTATGGAACTGTTCCATGCAAAATTGGAAGACGGACAAGTTGTGAACCCTCATGTGCTTCATCTGATTGATTTGATCAAACAGTTGAAGCGCTATAATTTCCCCCTCAATGACACTTTAGGACAAAGTGTCATACTTGGATCTCTGCCGGCGTCATATCACCAATTTGTAATGTATTTCAATATGAATGGGATTATCTATCCTTACCAAGAGTTGCATAAGATGCTGCAAACATCGGATGAAGATTTGAGGAAGGGAGTACCGACTCGCCCTCCTAAACCCACTGCTCTTCTCGCTTCCTCCCAATCTAAACAGAAAGGGAAGAAGAAGAAAGGGAAGAAAAATAAGGGTGCGAATCTTCCACCACAGGGTAAGATAGCTAAACCCAAGAGAGCTGCCGAAGACAAATGCCACCACTGCAGTGAGATGGGCCATTGGAAGAGGAACTGTCCTGATTACCTGGCCCATATCAGAACGGAAATAGCATCTACTTCAGGTACTTTTATTTTCCCATTATTGATATCTCATTAGCTTGTGAAGCTATGTCGTCTAGTTGGATTTTGGATT
>SKCR01001810.1:0-64620 GCA_019454045.1 Zanthoxylum bungeanum | reverse complement strand
AATTTTCAATTTAAAGAGGGAGAGTCACGAAAATTGGGGCATTTTTGTCCAAAAGAAAAAATTAAATCAATTAATTTAATGCTTACTTTATTTCAACAAATCAAAATTGGACAAATGAAGCCTAATAAAAGACATGTCATGTATTCCAATAACAACTTACCATATTTCATAGCAATTAATGAAAAAGGTTAAATTAATTAATCATTCTAATATTTAACAATTAAATATCAAATAATCAATTAATATTACTATTATATATGTATTTTTTTATTTACAATAAATAATAAATATATATATTTATGGCATGTGTCAAAATCTCATTTGACGAATAATTAATGTGTATCTATTCGTATTATGTTTCAAATACAAATACACAATAATTATTATCGGACAAAATCCCCTATTGCATATGTTATCGTTTAACCGATTAAACGATCTGAATTAACTCATTTAATCCGGTGAAGTATTATGAATAATCTGTATTATTCATATCGAGTTGCCCAAGTGCTAAACGAGTACACTTCATATTTTGGGACTCTCTAAGTTTAGGTTTATCCGTCACGAAATCCAATTTCGTGTCCATAATCCACCCACTCATGGATTATGAGGACCACAGATAATCTCGCTAAACTATGCAAGCCGAGGTCACTACATACGTATAATCTCTCCGTCACAGGCCATCCGTATTATACCTGAGATATAGATCAGAACGTCAAATATGTTCGGTATAATACAGTCGACTTTCAATTTATGATCACGAAATAACACTCGGAACTGGTTTCTGAAGTTATACCACGTCCATGGATTTACCAGATCATAAACACGTGCTGGATGCCTATGCCATATACACAAGAATGACGGATTCTATCTTGATACGCACAAGATATCATAAGTATCGGTCCACACCTAACGAACAGGCGGAGGTCTGATCATGGCTAGATCGTTGACGTGACTGCCATCAAAGTGTGGAGGATAGCTCATATATCCACAGTGGTATCTCAAGTCGAATGACCACTATGTTCGCTCAACTCAAGAAGGTTCCTATTGACGTTGGTGTACCATCTAATAGGAAACCTTCAGTGAGTCGTTCAGTGTCCTATCAAATAAACACTTACATGTCTATACGAGTCTCCCGAGACTCATGGTTCATTAGGATAAACCATCGGACCAAGTCACGATATACGACATGTACTGATCTCACCAGAATTTACTAACCGACCCGTGTTAGCAAATCTTGACCAGGAACTTTATTTAAGGATGTACAACTAATAGTACGCTTCCCAATGCCAATTACAAACTGTATTGTAACTGCGCATTATACTGTAAATCATAGGGTTTTTGTCTAATATACATGTATCATTGAACCAGATTTAGTTTCGATCTAATCGTAATCAGATATCTAATCGCAATTAGATCGAATAAGCATACAAAAGACAAGGGTGCTACCGATAAAGTTAGTAATATTATGGAAAATTAAATCGCTCGTATTTATGAATCGGACATAAATACGATCCGGATTGGCACTCCGAGCACCAACCCTAACATCAACGACATAATGGATGGAGAAAATGGAAGAATTAGTGGAAAAAGAAAGGGAGCGAGCGGAAGCTGATCAGAATTGAAAGATGAAGGGGATCGCAAGAAGAAAGAAGGTTGACGATAGCGGTAAGGACGAGGAAGGAAGCCCCCAGGAGTTACAACAACAATAGCTCTCCTCATTGAGTTGTAGAATGGAATGTAAAAAAGGTTAACAACGATCACCCATTAGGACTAAGCCGTAGAATGAAATGTAACGTCAAAAATGGGTGACGTTTGCACGCCGCCAGTCGTAAATGAACAAGTTCCTCCAAGAAAAGGCTCGGTGTTTGTTCGGCCTACCAAGTCCTCGGATTCACGGCCAAGATAGTGCTCAAGGATCGGTGGGCGAACATATATGACCAGGGCACTAGATCCATTTCCAAGAGTGCCGCTGGCTTACTGTGCGGTGTCCATCCAGGATGATAGCGAGGGACAAGCACTTAACGGCGGACCACTATGAAACCAGGGAGCAAGTTGCCGATAGAGACACATCCATAGATGCTTATGGAGCATTCGGCATATAGGGACCCTGTTAACATGGTCGGGAATTTTTGAATCAAGTTCAGACCAGAAGAATATAATCGGGCTACAAGACAAGAACCAGAAAATTATTGTAAAAGCCTCTCTTGAAATGACCCGCGAAGAGTTGTAAGAATGGCAGTAGGTCCCACGAATATGAATAAGACTTTCTCTTTTGAATTAAAAACTTGTCCACTTTACTTGTTTATTAATTGAATTCGAAAGGCAAGTTCAACATTCCTGGGATATGCTCGAAGCGAAGAGGTGCTCAGTAGCTGGGAATGACACCAAGCCCGTGGCATGCCTATCTTGGGTGTCATTATCAAACCCACGGGTGGAAGTATTCCGACCTAGCTACTCTCACCTTTGATGATCCATAACGCATCAAGGGATGGAGTACATGTGGGAAAAGCGTGAATACCTCATGGCACGCAAATCTCGGGTGTCGTTATCAAATCTCTGAGGCCGGAGCATTACTACCCCATGACTCATATTTTTGAGGAATAGCTCAGGTAAACCGGACCCAGGGAGGTCTCTGCCACTGCGAGTTGGCTAGTGAATCCCATTGAGAAGCACTAGGCATGTGGCATGGGGACGGCCGAATGGCCTCCATGACCATTGAAACCTCGGGTAAACCGGACGTATGGAGGTTTCTGCCCCTGCGAGTTGGTTGATGAGTCCCGTTGAGAAACACCATGTGCACAGCACGGGGAAATCCCTAGTGCCTCCGTGACTCTTGCAACCTTAAGGATGGCGAACACGGGGAGGTTTCTTCCCCCGTGAATTATCAGCCTAACCGGTTCGGATCAGGAGAAGCATAACATGATGAGGTTTCTGCCCCCATAGATATTTGCAGACTCCAGACCCGCCCAACATGGGGAGGTTTCTGCCCCCATGGCTTTGGTCGCTGACCGATCCGTAGCCCAGCTAGCCGGGACGCTGAATTGTAAGGTTTAGAAATGTTATTTTGGGGGGGCACCAGGCATGACGCTGCCTCGTCGGGCACCCGAGTTGTTATATTTTTCAGTCTGTGTGGAGTATGTGCTAAGTCACCTCTGATGTACTAACCTTGTCATGTTTCCACTTTTTATTTTTGTTGATGCCCGGCAAAAGGGCGCATGCGCTGAGATCCGCGGAGCCTCGGAGGTTGAAGCTTTTCCCTCGCGATTAAGCCTCAATTGTTCCACCGGTTCAGGGATAGATTCGTACCACCGAGACCATTTGTTCCACCGGCTCGGGGCTGGATTCGTTCCGTCGAGGCCATTTGTTCCACCGGCTCGGGGCTAAATTCGTTCCGCCGAGGCTATTTGTTCCACCGGCTCAGGGCTGGATTCTTTCCATCGAGACCAATTGTTCCACTGGCTCGAGGCTGGATTCGTTCCATCGAGACCAATTATTCCACCGGCTCGGGGCTGGATTCGTTCCACCGAGACCATTTGTTCCACCTTCTCGGGACTGGATTCGTTCCACCGAGGCTATTTTTTCCACAAGATCGGGGCTGGACTCATTCCGCCAATGCCATTTGTACCGCTACCTCGGGGTCGGGTTACATCCCATCAAGAGATTTATCATCGGCATGGGGTCGGAGCATCTCCCCCATGGCCGGATTCTTGTTGGTCTGGAGAGGTAAAATTCCATCGGAGCCAAGTGTTCCACTACCTCAGGGTCCGGTTACGTCCCACCGAGAGGTTTATCATCGGTATGGGGTCGGAGCATCTCCCCCATGGCCGGATTCTTGTTGGTCCGGGGAGGTAACATTCCCTCGGAGCCAAGTATTCCACTACCTCGGGGTCGAGTTACGTCCCACCGAGTGGATTATCATCGGCATGGGGTCAGAGCATCTCCCCCATTACCGGCTCTCAATTGGTCCGAGGAGTTAATATGCCCCTGGAGCCAAAAGTATTTTGCTAGCTCGGGGACGGATCTTTCCCCTCACGGTTGGATTCGAATTGATCGACATCGGAACTTCTCCTCACACTCAGATTCGGAAGAGCAAGTTAGCAAGTTAAAAGTGGAAATCATGTTAAGTATGGAAGACAGAAATTAAAACATCCATTGAAATAAAGAAGAATGGGAAGAGTAAATGTTATTGCAAAATATATATTGTTTTCTACACAAGGCCCCCTTGGGGTCACCCTCATTCCTAAACCTATGGCACAGGCTTGGCAGAAGGGATCTCAGTTTCAGTTTGGAAGGCAGGAGGAGCTTCGACTTCCGCTGTAGGCACTTCGAGTGCAGGGGCAAGGGCCTCAGGCTGTAACTCCTCAGGGATTGGGGATATGGGCACGGCATATATAGGTTCAGGATCTTCAATCTGCTCCGGAGGAGGGGCAAGTAGAGCAACAGCTTCATCCTCCGAGCGCTCCCCTTTTCAGAATTGGATAGCAACGTGGACGGCTCCCATGTCAACCCTGGGCATCAGCATTGGAAAAATTTTGAGCACAATCACCAACCTCTTCGAGCTTGGCTCTCTCCAGCTCATCTTCCAGTTGGGCCTCCCGGTTTTTCAAGTCCTCCCGAGCCTGATCCCTCTCTTTGATCGCCGCTTTGAGCTTAGAATCCGAGCTTGCGGCCTCCCATCTCAGAAGTTTGGATTCCTCTTCGGCGTCCTCCATTTTCTTCTTTGTAATGACGGAGGCATTACGGAGGGAATCGATCAATACGGTGGCCTCGGACGCGGCCTGTCTAACCATTTGGTTTTCTTTCTCTTTTCTGGCCAGCTCGGCCGCAGCCTGTCTCAGATCTTTCTCCTTCCTACCCAGCTCAGCCTCCCATTCTGTAATCTGAGATTGGAGCCTCTGCACTTGGCCCCCCTCGGACAGAAGGCTCATCAGGAAGTCTTTGTTCTGGGCCATTACGTAACCCATCTGCAAGAGAGAAAGAAGTGGTTAGAATTCGTCAAGTAAAAACAAAAACGGAAACAATGAAGAATGTTTACCTCGAGGATTTGGGTAGAGAACCTGGAAATCACCTCATCGGGGGAGATGTCCTCAAATTTTGGGATCCATTCAGGGGGCACTGTCTCTGCCAATAAGTTGATCGCAAGCACCAGATGGGATTTCACATCCCAGACCTTCTCACTAAGGTCATCCACCCCCAACACTACCCCACCCTTCCCGGTCTTGGGGAAGCCTCAGCAGTTTTCCTCTCCCTCCGAGCAGCAAACTTCATGGTGAGAGGTTATTCTTCTTTCTCCTCTTGGAGCTAGACTACTTCTTCTCCGAGCACACGACGGCATTTACTCGCAGGCCTGGATGAGGCGGGAGATGGTAGGACCTGTTGGGGTTTTGGACGATGGGGCACGGCGGAAGTGCGGTTCGGGCAAAATAGTAATTTAAAACCTTTCCAAATTACCGAATAAATTATTCAATATCTAATATGAATAATTTATTCATATTTCACCTAAACCTATTTATTCAATATCAAATATTGATATAAATAAAGTTGAAATCTCACGAAACTTTTACGAAAAACATTTTTCCGCAAAATGACGTAAAATGTATTTTTGATATTGAATAAATAGGTTTAGGTCAGCCCCAATAGTGTTACGTCAGTTCATGGGCTTCCCAAACAGTGACAAATTCACTGTTTGGACAGTGGTCACTCGGTTAGCTCAAAATCCACCCGGTAATGCCACTTTTGGCCGTTTTCGCTTATTTCAACTCGGAAACACTTTCCGGCAACTTTTCCAACTCCCAAAATACATCCATTACATTAACATAACATTGGAATGATTTGAGCACAATCACCAACCCCTTCGAGCATGGCTCTCTCCAGCTCGTCTTCCAGTTGGGCTTCCCGGTTTTTCAGGTCCTCTCGAGCCTGATCCATCTCTTTGATCGCCGCTTTTAGCTTAGAATCCGAGCTTACGGCCTCCCACCTCAGAAGTTTGGATTCCTCCTCGGCTTCCTCCATTTTCTTCTTTGCAATGGCGGAGGCATTACGGAGGGAATCGATCAATGCGGTGGCCTCAGACGCGGCCTGTCTAAGCATTTGGTTTTCTTTCTCTTTTCTGGCCAGCTCGGCCGTGGCCTGTCTCAGATCTTTCTCCTTCCTACCCAGCTCGGCCTCCCGTTCTGTAATCTGAGATTGGAGTCTCTGCACTTAGCCCCCATCGGTCATAAGGCTCATCAGCAAGTCTTTATTCTGGGCCATTACGTAACCCATCTGCAAGAGAGAAAGAAGAAGTTAGAATCCGTCAAGTAAAAATAAAGAACGGAAATAGGAAAGAATGTTTACCTTGAGGATTTGGGCAGAGAACCTGGAAATCACCTCATCAGGGGAGATGTCCTCAAATTTTGGGATCCGTTCGGGGGGCACTGTCTCTGCCAGTAAGTTGATCGCAGGAACCAGATGGGATGTCGTATCTCGGACCTTCGCACTAAGGTCATCCACCCCCAACACTACCCCACCCTTCCCGGTCTTGGGGGAGCCTCAGCAGTTTGCCTCTCCCTCCGAGCAACAGACTTCCTTGTGAGAGGTTCTTCTTCTACTTCCTCTTGGAGGTCGACTACTTCTTCCCCGAGCACACGGCGGTGTTTACTCGCAGGCCTGGATGAGGCGGTAGATGGTTGGACCTGTTGGGGTTTTGGGCGATGGGGCGCGACGGAAGTGCGGTTCGGGCGAAATCGTAATTTAAAACCTTTCCAAATTACCGAATAAATTATTCAATATCTAATATGAATAATTTATTCATATTTCACCTAAACCTATTTATTCAATATCAAATATTGACATAAATAAAGTTGAAATTTCGTGAAACTTTTACGAAAAATGTTTTTCCGTAAATGACGCAAAATGCGTTTTTGACCAAACCGACCACCCAACACTTATGGGGACTACCCAGGTCAGCCCCAATAGTGTCAGGGCAGTTCATGGGCTGCCCAAACAGTGACGAATTCACTGTTTGGACAGTCGTCACTCGTTTGGCTCAAAATCCACAAGGTAACGCCATTTTTGGCCGTTTTCGCTTATTTCAACTCGGAAACACTTTCCGGCAATTCTTCCAACTCTCAAAATACATCCATTACATTAATATAACATCAAATACATCAATATATGCACTAAATTTTCCAGATCGGATCCAGAACACAAAATACCCATTTTCATGCTTTAAATCCAAAAATTCAAGATTAATCTAATTAATCAAGACACCATCCAAAGTCACCACATATGAACAACCCAAGAACAATTCTAGGTGCCATAAGTGTGGTCATAACACTCTAGAATTGAAACTCATCGACAATTGATTAAATTGGAAACTAATTACAATAATTACTTTCAAATACTACTTCACACATGCAAACACTTCCAATTTCATCATCCACAACCAAAAGCCCCAATTTTCCACAAACAAAGGAACCCTAGAACTATCCCAAGAATTCAAGAAAACAAGAAAAAAATTTCAAGCTTGGGTTGTATAAGATTTCCTTTTAATCTCTTGATTTCAAGCCTTTTTTCTTGAATTTTTCCTTTGTTTTTAACTTGAATCATCAAGGAACAATGAAACCCATTTCTTGTTATGAATCTCGGCCATGGTGTTTGATAAAGTGAGAAAGAAAATAATTTTCTTTAATTAATACTGGTGACCGACTTTGTGGGTAAAAAGGGGCAATTTGGTCTTTTTCAATTTTAATCAAATTAAAAGAATTAAACTTTATGATATCCAATCAAAATTGCACACATAAAGTCTAATTTAATTCATGCCATGTTGACCAATAATAATTGGACAAATTTCATAACATTTTTGGAAAAAGTTTATTAAATAATAATTCAAATATTTAACAATTAAATATCCAAATAATTAATTAATGTAATTCTTATTATATATGTATTTTTATTTTGCAATAAATAATAAATACATATATTTATGGCATGTGTCAAAATCTCATTTGACGAACAATTAATGTTTACCTAATCGTATTATGTATCAAATACAAATACACAATAATTATTATCGGACAAAATTCCTTCATGCATGTGTTATCGTTTAATCGATTAAATGATCAGAATTAACTCATTTAATCCGGTGAAGTATAATGAATAATCTATATTATTCATATCGAGTTGCCCAAGTGCTCAACGAGTACACTTCATATTGTGGGACTCTCTAAGTTTAGGTTTATCCGTCACGAAATCCAATTTCGTGTCCATAATCCAACCACTCATGGATTATGACGACCGCAGATAATCTCGCTAAACTATGCAAGTCGAGTTCATTACATACATATAATCCTTCCGTCACAGGCTATCCGTATTATACCTGGATATAGATGAAAATGTCAAATCTGTTTGGTATAATACAATCGACTTTCAATTTACGATCTCTAAATAACACTCGGAACTGATTTCAAAAGTTATACCACGACCATGGATTTACTAGATCCTAAACATGTGAGGATGCCTATGCCTTGTACACAGGACTGACAGATCCTATCTTGATACACACTGGATATCATGAGCATCAGTCCACACCCAACGAACAGACGAAGGTCTGATCATGAATAGATCTTTGATGTGACTGCCATCAAAGTGTGGAGGATAACTCATATATCTCACTATGGTATCTCAAGTCGAATGACCAATATGCTCGCTCAACTCGAGAAAGTTCCTATTGACGTTGGTGTACCATATATTAGGAAACCTTCAGTGATTCGTTTGGTGTCTTATCAAATAAACACCTATATGTCTATATGAGTCTCCTGAGACTCATGGTTCACTGGGATAAACCATCGAACCAAGTCACGATATACGACATGTACTGGTCTCAGCGGATTTTACTAACCGACCCGTGTAAGTAAATCTTGACCATGAACTTTATTTAAGGATATACATATAATAGTGTGTTTCCCAATGTCAATTACAAACTACGTTGTAACTGCACAATATATTATAGATCCTAGGGTCTTTGTCTAATATACACGTATCACTGAACCAGATTCAGTTTCGATCTAATCGTAATCAAATATCTAATTGTAATTAGATCGAAATAAGTTTATAAAAGACAATGGTACTACCATTAAATTAGTAATATTATGGAAAATAGAATTGCTCATATTTATGAATCGGACAAAAATACGATCTGGATTGGCACTCTGAGCACCAACCCTAACAATTTCTCCCAATTGCTCTAGTGCCAATTCACGGTATCATATACATATCTCAATGTATATCACATACACATGGCGCTCAAGAGCTCACCAGAACTCAAGAGGTAGGCAACAACAAGTAAGTCTGCTTTTAACAAATCGAGTCTGCCCAACAAATCCAACCGTTTTCCTTAACCAGCATCATTCATATTTTGTAGAATCCAAATTCCACATCAATATCACTCAGATGATATATTAGTAATGTGTTATAGTGTTTGGGTTTTATGGCGGATATCCGGTAACGCAGCGGAAACAGTGGAAAATCAAATTTTCCGATTTCAAAACTTTTTCTCGGATTAATAAAATAAACTTATTTATTTTATTATATAATAATCAAATTATGAAATAAAACACTATAAATCGAATTCATGTGAATTTACCGAATTACCCCTAAACGAGCATTTGATTATTTTTAATCCGAAATTGTTCAAAACAATTTTGAATGATTCTAAATCATTTCTAGGATGATTTTAACATGTCCCAAATGTCAAAATACAATTTGCAACAAAAAACCCAAAAATAACCCCAAAGCCGTGAGCCTCCAAAAGGGGGGGTAATGTGCATTTTGCACTTCCATGATTCAAAACACATCAAGGCAAAATCCAATCAACCCAATATTTTACATGCATCATATACACACCTAAATACACCATATAAATGAAAAGCCCCAAATTTGGAAGTGGTCTTAAACCCTAATTTTTCAATTTCTTCAAAATGGACAAATTAGACCAAATAGGTTAAATCAATTACTTCAATCATGTTTCTTCCATCCAAATCAAGTCTCAACACAATTAAATAACTATAGATCAAATCTAGGTCATTTAAGAGTGGGTTAACAACTCTAGATTAGCAACAAAGTTTCTCAAACTTACAAAAGTGTGCTTACTAACTCATTAGAAGTATCCTTTGAATTTTATACATGCATAACCCTATCAACAAACTTCCATCAAACAAAACACAATGAATAAAGAAAATAATAACAAGATAACATCATAGCATGTAGCCTAAAATCAAATAAACATTTTCTTCTCTAATAGTAAGTTGGAAAAACTTACTAAAATTCCAAGTTTGGCTTCTTTTTCTTTATCTTTCTTTCTAGCTTCCTTTGTTTCTTCAATGGAGTTTTTGTATAAAGTGTATTAAGTTATTAAACCCTTAATGAAATAAAACAATATATACTTGTACAATTTTCACCTTGGCCGAATTTGCCTATAAGTAAATACAAGATATTTTCTTTTTAATTTCATTTGAATTTCATTTTGCCAAGTTGATAAAATGATCATTACACTTTAATGATAATTTTCAACAATGGCAACTAAGTCATTAAAACAAATATCATAACTTAAAATATCTATACTTTAATTAATTTAATCATTTAACAATTAAACAATTAATTAATTAAATACAAATATATTAAATATATGTATAATATTTACATTAAATATTAAATACATATATCCATTTATGATATTAGTCAAATATCTCAATTTGACAATTAATTAATGTGTATTTGAATTAATCAAGTATTAAATACAAATACACAAAAATTAAGGAAATGACTATCGGGTCCTTTCACATGTATTTTGCGTTTAACCTTTAAACGACTTTTTAAATAATCAATATTATTTAAAATTATTGCCCTAGTGCTCTATGAGTATATTTCATTATTGAGACTCTGTAGATTCAGGCATATCCGTCACGAAATCCAATTTCGTGTCCATAATTTATCCACCCGTAAATTATGACGATCACGGATAAACTCGCTGAATCATACAGGTCGAGGTCATGGAAAATGTATAATTCCTCCGTCACAGGTATCCGGATAAATCCCAGAGATATAGATGTAAACGTCAAATCTCTATATGGATTATCCAGTCGACTATTCTATTAGAAATCTCAAAAAGAACATTTAGAACTAACTTCTAAATTGTACCACGGGCCCATGGATTTTATCTGATTTCTAATCATATGGACTACCTATGCTCTGTTACACATAACTGAAGGATCCTATCTTGATACACACAGGACACACTGAGGATCTTTCTACACCCAACGAACAGGCGGAGGTCTGATCTTAATAGATCGGTGATGTGACTGCCATCTAAGTGTAGAAGATGTCTCATGTGCCCACAGTGGCATCTCAAGTCTAAGAATCACAAGTGCTACTCAACCCGACAAGATTCTTATTGACGTTGGTGTACCATCCATTAAGAATCTTCGGTGAGTCGTTCAGTGTTTATCCGCTATAAACACCTACACGTCTATACTAGTCTCCAAGACTTATGGTTCATTGAGAAACCATTGGAATCATATATTCCAGTATACAACATGTACCGGTCTCAACAGGTTTACTATACTGACCAAGTAGTGTAAACCTTGACCAGGAACTGTTTGAGAATGACAACGTCATGATACAACTCAATGTCAGTTGCGACGCTTTTGTAACTGTACCATGACTAGTCATTCTAAGGTCATTATGTCTTTACCATATTAAAAGATACATTATATTATAGAAACTACATATATTATTCAAAATAATAATGTTTTACAGAAGTATTCATAAGGAAATACAACTGGGAATTGGTGATGTGAGCACCAACCCCAATATATAGCTACTAAGTTGTCTATGTATTTAGAAATCAAATCTAAATACTATGAGATAATCGCAAACACTACACTAATATGAAAACTTCTAATCTATAGGGTAACTTTGCAACTTCATAAGACAATACTTCAAAAGTTGTAACTGATTCCACTATTTCAGTAGAATCAACAGTGACACTCCCACTGCATCTTTTCTGACTTTGTATGATATAAACCATCTAACGTCATAATTAGGATCCAAACTAATCTGACCTTATGGTTGCTGACAAAATTCTCCATGAATAAGAAACTCGTTCTTAATATCTCAAAGATCACAAAGAACATGTTTCAAGACCCATCATATGGTCTTTAGCATATCAAAATAACTCGTAACAATTACGATTAAATTGATATTTTTAATCGCATTTAATATAGCATTCATTATGACATCATCTTATGATGCATAAGATTGACTAGACATTCCAATCAATCTTTCTTTCGACAAAGGTATCATCACTTATGAAAGATGAATACTATATATATGAAAGACACATTAACTGTCAAACAGTCACACTAACTGTCATACAGATAGTTTTATTGTGTTCTTTACTAGATCATATCTAGTATGTGACTACTGGGAGTATTTCGTAAGTCTCTTGTTTTTATATCATATATAAAATTTTATATATCAAATATATCAGAGACCACTCCCACTACTTTCATGGAGAAAATAAGACTTAGGATATATAATACTAGAAAGAAATTTGTACGCTCTCACTGACCCTACTAACAAATATGTATTCTCTATACTTCGATAAAACCAGACAATCTGACTGATATCAAAATCAGAGAACACGGATTTCCGGAAAGCTTATATAAGTCTACAATAGGCTCCATAAGCCAGTATATCAAACTGTGATCTTAGCAGAATACAAACTCTAGGTCCATTCTAGAATGAACTTCTTCAAACAAAGAAATCACGACAGATCTCTTATTCGAAGAAACCATTCAAGAACGCCATTTTGTATTCTTTAGCCAAAATACATAGTTTAATATCAACATTAACCAACAGATCTTTAATTGTTCAATTAGTGCGACTTGAGACAAGTATTCTCAGAATCTACAATAGACTACTGAGTATAACTTTTCTCACTGTCATACTATAAAAGTCAAACCTTTATCAAGCTCACTTTGCTTTTGCTACGCAATAATTTATACATTTTATGAACGATTCATAATGAAAGCCTAACCAAGTTCAAAACTTGATCGTAGTAAGCTATGAACAATCTTAGATCTATGGTTCAATGCTAATTTCCGAAATCGATATCAAATATCGCTCCCACTATAAGCTTTAGGATAATTTTCTTCGATAAGAAAACAGCAGAACCAATAAGTATCAAATACTTTGTAAATGATTCTTACATCCTATTAACTTATACGGAAGTTATCTAAGGGTCATTTCATCTTATTAATTATGTAGTTCCACTTCAGTTTATCATTCTCACATTTGACTTCAATAAGTCAAGTCTTTTCTACAATTGTCAGCATCTGATATTAACACACCAAGTAATAAAAAAAATTATTACTCGGGATCGTAGAAAAAATATTCCATTAAATAGAATATGATATTCTATCAAATAGAATAAATGATAAACCTTACTTGTACCTCTGAGGTGCAAGTACTTTCAATTATATAACAATTATACAAAAGAAAGTCTCAAATCTCAAACTTTTCAAGATTCGAATTTTCCACTATACATATCATATATGTAACTGTAGAAACTAATGGAACCTTAATTAAAGAGATGAATTAGTTTTAATGGAGCATAACCCCAAGAGTATTGAAAACCAATTCAGTAACATTCAATATCAACGAATCAAATCATATAAGATTCGACAACACCCACTGACCAATTCCATCAAAATGGAATCGTGGAAGTTTAATATTGATTAAGAATCATATTCATTAAATAAATTTAGAACTAATTGCCTTAAATTCATGTGTTTGATCATATCAAACATCTTCGAACAATTCAAATACTCACAATGAATTTCATAGTTATCAACACCGCAAATAGAACATCCTTGAACTATTCAAAATATTCTATCCGCGTTTCATTAGAAACATATTGAAAGTTCTCGAACCATTCAAGATGTTCAATATGTTCTCTATTAGAAACACGTAACTAAGTCATGACAAATCATTAACAAAGTTACGGAGTAAAGAAAACTATCTAAGGTAATTTCTAATTCATTAAACTACATACATCCAATGTATTAGTCTAATAAATCTGTGGTCCAATGACGATCATTGGTTAAATGATATTTAATCACATCCTGAATACAATATTCATTAAATGGATAAGGATATGTGGTGTGATCTCATATCAGACCATCTTTTACAATAAGGAATAAGCAATCTGATGCTTTTATGATAAAACCTCATAAAGCACAGTGCTCAATTATTTACTCTACCGAATATTTTCTTAATGTTTATCTTCCATCAATGACACTACTAGTCATATCAAAATATGTAACAACTGTTTATACAGAACATGTAACTATCCAATAGTCACAAGTTCTGATATCAAATATTAAAACAGTTATTAAACATTATTTTAAATAACTAGACGGGAGATCTGGTATCCAATACCTACAGTTGTCGTATTATGAGAATCGATATTCTCTATACACAAATATACATATCTCCTTTCTTTAGCTTTATAATTTGCGTTCAATTATTCACAACGATTGCAAATAATTGATTAGCAAACTGTGTCAAACACGTGACTTCTAAAAGTCAGTAAAGCCAAGAAACGTCATTATAAGATAAACAAATACTAAATGGTTTTTCTTAATGCCAGTCAAGAATCTCGAGACATGAACTAGCTCGTGTCAATTCTTACTGCATAAAAAACTATTCTCTCTAGATAATTATATCCTAAAGAAGATATCCATTTAGATTACCTATCGTGACTTAGTAACTAAGTCACAAACCATCTTGATTTACTAGGAAATTGGAACAACAGTTCCCGATGGTTTCAACTAATCTAACAATATCTAAGTCTACTATCTTTCTAGAACCTATTCTAGAATAACGCAACCATAAGTAAAGTCAGAAAATATATATTCAAGAAATATAAATGCAGTGGATTAGAAGTATAAATCTATAAACAATATAGAATGAAAGGAAAACGAAGCAGGAAATTCCATAAAATTACACATTGTTTAAGTTATGGATTTTTAACCCAGCAGTGTCTCCCACTACTTTACGTAATACCGTAATCCCCAACGGACAATGGGAATTCAATAATTAAATCAAATTCCATAGTGAGAGTAGGATCCCATGAATATATTTGGACTCACAACTTTGGCACGATCTCGCCTACGTTTATTCATTAGGTAGACAAATTTTTGTCAATCACTCACCAGTGACTCCTGGTTTTGGTCATGACCGTTACTCGCTGTGAAAGTTTTGACACGTTCATAGGGAGGCGTATCAAGACTACACTTGTCAATGACAAACTCAAGCTACCGATATAGTCCTGACAGCTTTGGCACGTTCAGGATTTCCACTTTCACTTGGATTTGTCCAGTATCAATATACAACCGGTATGGATAATAATTATAACCTACACCCTCACAGCTTTGGCACGATCTCGAGTAGTATAGTTAGTTAGAAAGATACTCATAAACCGTACTGACAAGACGGACCAAGAAACATGTATCCAATACACGTTACTTTAACAGCCTTATTTCTAAGCGAGGATTTTCCTTAGGAAGTTATACTCTACATCAAATGCATAATTTTTAATCTAAATCATTTTCTAAACATTTCAATTCTACCTTAGAAAAGATAACACAATTTAACAATTAAATTTCCGTTACATTTTCTTTAACGTAGAACCTAAACGTAAATAAACATATCTAGATTACATGCATGTACGAACATTAAAATTGGATTAAATATCAAATATCAAGCATGAATAATATTTTGGATGAAGCATCAGACCTGCTCTGATACTATTTTTGTTGGGGTTTTGGGTGATGGGGCGCGGCAGAAGCGCGGTTCGAGCGAAATTGTAATTTAAAACCTTTCCAAATTACCGAATAAATTATTAAATATGTAATATGAATAATTTATTCATATTTTACCTAAACCTATTTATTCAATATCAAATATTGACATAAATAAAGTTGAAATATCGCGAAACTTTTACGAAAAATGTTTTTCCGTAAAATGATGCAAAACGTGTTTTTGACCAAACCGACCACCCGACACTTATGGGGACTGCCCAGGTCAGCCCCAATAGTGTCAAGGCAGTTCATGGCTGCCCAAACAGTGACGAATTCACTGTTTGGAATAGTCGTCACCCGGTTGGCTCAAAATCCACCCGGTAACGCCGTTTTTGGCCATTTTTTGCTTATTTCAACTCGGAAACACATTCCGGCAGTTGTTCCAACTCCCAAATACATTCATTACATTAATATAACATCAAATACATCAACATATGCACTAAATTTTCCAGATCTGATCCAGAACACAAAATACCCATTTTTCATGCTTTAAATCCAAAAAATCAAGATTAATCTAATTAATCAAGACACCATCCAAAGTCACCACATATGAACAACCCAAGAACAATTCTAGGTGCCATAAGAGTGGTCATAACACTCTAGAATAGCAACTCATCGACAATTGATTAAATTGGAAGCTAATTTATGGCATGTGTCAAAATCTCATTTGACAAACAATTAATGTGTATCTAATCGTATTATGTATCAAATACAAATACACAATAATTATTATCGGACAAAATCCATTAATGCATGTGTTTTCATTTAACCGATTAAACGATCCGAATTAACTCATTTATTCCGATGAAGTATAATGAATAATCTATATTATTCATATCGAGTTGTCCAAGTGCTCAACGAGTACACTTCATATTGTGAGACTCTTTAAGTTTATGTTTATCCGTCACGAAATCTAATTCAGTATCCATAATCCACCCACTCATGGATTATGACGACCACGGATAATTTCGCTAAACTATACAAGCTGAGGTCATTACATATGTATAATCCATCCATCATATGCTATCCGTATTATACTTGGGATATAGATGAAAACGTCAAATCTGTTCGGTATAATAAAGTCGACTTTTAATTTACGATCTCTAAATAACACTCAGAACTAATTTTCGAAGTTATACCATGGCCATGGATTTACTAGATCGTAAACACTTGAGGATGATTATGTCATGTACACAGAAGTGACAAATCATATCTTGATACGCATTGGATATCATGAGCATCAGTCCACACCCAACGAACAGGCAGAGGTCTGATCATGAATAGATCGTTAACGTGACTGCCATCAAAGTGTGGTGGATAACTCATATATCCCACTATGGTATCTCAAGTCGAAGGACCACTATGCTCGCTCAACTCGAGAAGGTTCATATTGACGTCTGTGTACCATCTATTAGGAAACCTTCAGTGAATCGTTCAGTGTCTTATCAAATAAACACCTACATGTCTATATGAGTCTCCCGAGACTCATGGTTCACTGGGATAAACCATCGGACCAAGTCACGATATATGACATATACTGGTCTTAGCGGATTTTACTAATCGACTCGTGTTAGTAAATCATGACCATGAACTTTATTTAAGGATATACATCTAATAGTGTGTTTCCCAATGTCAATTACAAACTACGTTGTAACTACGCACTATATCGTAGATCCTAGGGTCTTTGTCTAATATACATGTATCACTGAACCAGATTGAGTTTCGATCTAATCGTAATCAGATATCTAATCATAATTAGATCGAATAAGTGTATAAAAGACAAGGGTGCTACCATTAAATTAGTAATATTATGGAAAATAGAATTGCTCGTATTTATGAATCGGACATAAATACGATCTGGATTAGCAATCTAAACACCAACTCTAATAGGACCGATGGGCTCGGTGCCTCCTCTGTGAGAGTAGAGGGAGGAGGTGCCACCAGATGAGCAAGTAGTTTGGCTTTTCCCTTAGCCTCAGAAGGAATCTGAGTGGTTAGTCGTCTTCAAGAACCTCCAGATTCACCATGACCGGTCCTCTTGACCCTCGATCCGCCCTAGGTATTTGGCCGGCTTCGTCATTCCTGCAGAATACAAGGCATAGAGCATGGTCAGTTTCTAAGTACGCGTAGCTTCATTCATGTTTGAGCTGACCACAAGGGATTTGTCAGAAGGTTAGATGGTAGCTACCTAATCGACCTAGAGCTTGAGGGGGTACGTTCTGGATAAGGCCTGACTCTACAAAGGTATCATCGTTGACGATTTTCCTCCAAGGGCCAGTAAAATTCCGGGCCTTTTTAATCCTGGTCCGGATCTCATTACTAACTTTGGGAGGATCCCTCCAGCAGGCTGAAAAGGTTTGGGAATTTAGTATTTTTTCATGAAAGTTGCGAAAACACTAAGGGCTCAAGACCTCACCTCCTGCTGAGAAGACGTCTGGGACGTCTACCTCTTCGGAATCTATTGATCAAGATCGGCCCCAGACACCCGTGGCCCAGATCCAGGGGTCTTTGAAGTTCTTGTTAGTTTGGGGGAGCTCGGTAATAAGGGCGGGGAAATCGGCGTAAGAGTAGAGGTAGTACCAACCGTGGTAGGATTTCAGGTTGGCCTTCAACTTATATAGTCTTTGCAGCTCCACAAAGGTCGGCTCTCCAAGGCCGGCCCGGTGCCATATCACATGAAGACCGGCCAATATTCACCAAATATTCAGATTCAGTTGACAAGGGCAACTTCCATCGTGCCAAACATCCTTGAAAAATAGGACTGGATGGGCAGCCGCAAACGCACTCGAAGAAGGAAGGGAGAAGGGCCACAGAGCCGGACTCGGGTTGACTTGTGAATTCAGCAAGGCCCGAGACCTCAAGTGATATGTCTATGGGGATCTCATATTGGAGGCAGAGTATGCTCAGAGCATCTTCCGTAATGGTTGAAGGACGGTCCATGTCCAGGGAGGACCAGTCTAATTCACTTGGTTCAGGATCTTTCCGGGGAATTCGGTGATGGTAAGTGTCTTTTTATTCCTGAGAGGGGGTTGGAGTAGTATCTAACTCCTCTAAGCTAGCCGCCCCCGAGCTAGAGGAAGTTTCTTCAGCATAAGGAGGTTGGAAGCTTGGGGGCCGGGCTGAGGACGACGTCAGACATTCCTAGCAATGGCAGGGTCCGAGAAGGGCAGTTAGTAATCAGTTTGGGGGCACCACAGACTCAAAGGCTATTCTAACTTCCGGGAACCTAGGTATAAAGTCTCTAAACGTCATAGCAAAGGCCACAAATAGTAAGTCTATTCCTCAAACATCAAACCAAACACACAACAAACAATAAACATAGAAAACTCGAAAACCAAACACCCCAACCCATAATCCATCATTCGACTAAGAAATACATGCACCTTACACCACCCAACTAACCCGAAACACGCATTGGCAACACAGAACAGAGGCAAATAACATGACAGAAAGCAGTAAGAACAAGCAAGCACAAATACATGAACTTTTGCAAGCAGTAAATGATCACGGAAAGTTTCAGTAATTGAAAAGAAGGAGGTCCAGCAGAAAACTTACTTGATTCGAGAGGATGTATCGACGGTTGGTCTGGTCGGTCTTGAAGTTCGCTGATCTCAATAAATTGAGAATGAGTCTTTTGTGCTTCGGAAGTATTGGTTTTCATAAAAGAAAGAAATGGGTTTTGCTTCTCGTTTTTATAGACAGCTCGGGGTATTTATAGCCGTTGGATCAAAGAGAGGCCTCGGATGTGCACCGCGTGTCACTTTCAAGCTCCATCTACTCAGATTGTGATGAACGGCTAAGATTGAAAACCCTTCGGTTTCCCCCTTGAACGGTTGATTATTTTGGTTTTTGGCGGGAGGACCGCAGATGCTTGACAAGTGTCGCATCCAGACTAAACCCTATGAGTGATTTGATGGGCATTTAAGAGGTTATGATGGTTTACGGTTTCCAAGGGACGGCTACCAGAAGGGTAAAATGGGGATTTGCTTCAAGCCAGGGGATCATTTGGATGGATATCAGAACTCTCGATGACCGAGCATATGAAGATGACATGGATGATCTGATTAGCACCCGAGGTAGTTTTCTCTGAAGCTCTTGGTGCCGACCACCTCCAGGCTTATCAGCACACACCGGACTTTGTAGTTCCCGGTACCAACTTGCCCAGCTTGCTGAAATCGAGAACTATGGGACAAATGTTGATGGTGTTTTTATGACAAAGTATTTAAACAGTACGGCAAGGGCAGTGATGGAATTTCTCGGTCGATGAGGACGAACGATCTGAGGGTATTAGTCACTCTTCGACCAGGCATAGAGTTCAAACCTGGTTCCTCGAATCTGACCGACCAGAGGACACAGTATGGTACTGGTTTCAGAGACCGACAACATCAGAGCCGAGATCGAACACTTTAGCCCAGTAGCTCGGTCCAGCTCTATCTTTCTTTTTGAGTCGTGAGAAATCAAACATCTTGGGTCAGGACGGAGGTGGGTGTGGTAGTTTGGCACATCATTCGACCGTTCTCATGACACCCGACGCGTGATCAGGAGCGTTTGGACTCTTCCCTCTGACATGTATCACCTTTACATGCTATCATCATAATTGTTGAGTGTGGCAGTGAACAAAACAGAGTGATTTGACAAGGGGTCAGATGGCAGGCTTGCTTTCGGTGAGGCAGTTGGGGCAGGGAGCCCGTCAATCCATCGGAGATCCACGTGGTTGACGTCATAGAGATATGGGAACAGTGTTGTATTTCTATAAGTATATAAAGGGATGATAGTCTCATTTGTACAAGTTGGTTAGCAAAACTCTCGTAAAAAAACACTACTTGTGAAAAACTACGAAAGCAAACACCTCGGTAACATTAGACACCCTTGAAAAGAGGTCGGTCGAGCTCGGTTTGGTAATAAAAGTAACACTCTACTTTGTTCCCGTGGACGTAGGCTGGTTTATTCCGCCGAACCACGTAAACCCTCTTGTCGATCTTATGTTTGCTTCGTCTTTTGCTAAATTTACTTTTGGCCCCCCATAACCAAACAAATTCACGGTTGGACGAGGATTGTCCCGGTAGCGTTATCCCGAAACTACCCTGGAATGAAAATCACCCGTCAACAGTCATCCTTATGCACAAGTACTGCAGCAAATAATCAAATCTTGTAACATGTTTGCCATCAATAAAAACTCACTTGTTTCCAATTTTTGTGATTATTGTCAATATGGTAAGGTTCATAGGTTACAGTTTCCTGGCACTAAGACAGTTTCCAGGTCACCCTTAGAGTTAATACACACTGATCTATGGGGGTTTGTTCATATTCCTTCCATCAATGGCTTTATATATTACATAGCCTTTATTGATGATTATACACAATATACTTGGATTTACTCTTTAAAGTGGAAATCTCAAGCTTTAAACACGTTCATCTTGTTCAAAACTTAAGTGGAAAATCAATTGAATTGTCACATTAAAACACTTCAATCTGATAAGAGAGGATAATACAGATCATTTACTATTTTTATTCAATCACATGGCATATGATTTAGGCATCCCTGCCCACACACTCATCACCAAAATGGGACTGTGGAAAGAAAACACAGACACTTAGTAGAACGGGGACTTACCCTTTTAGCTCAAACTCATATGCCCTTAAGCTTTTGGTGGGGAGCCTTTCATACTTCAACCTATTTGATCAACAGATTACCCTCACCTGTTCTCAAAAATCAATCTCTTTATGAGAAACTCTTTCAACTCAAATCTAATTATACCTTTCTGAAATGCTTTGGTTGTGCTTGTTTCATATACCTTAGGGATTATAACAGGTATAAACTGAACTTTCACACAACCAAGTGTCCTTTCATAGGTTATGGTCTCTCATATAAATATTACACGTGTCTCAGTTCTACTGGAAATTCTATATTGCCAGACATGTTATTTTTAATGAAAATGGTTGTAGGAGCGAAGCAGTGTTTACCGTTATACCTATAACGTCGACGACCACTATATTGTTGGGCTCGCAGCCCATAGAGAGTACAGATAGTCCCGCGGGAGGACTAACGAGAGAATAAGGGATTCGCCACCTGGTATGAGACACCGAGAATGATTTAAGGCCGCACTATACCACTCGCAAGTTCCGACCTTAAACCTTTTGGATTTAGAATGGTCTCTTACTGATGCCAGTATAATATTTACGCTCAACTAAGGTATCCTCATTTCTTATAATGCAGTCACATGAAATACAGTTTATAAAGTACACACAATAGCGCAAACATGAAAAGTAATAAATAAATAAAGTTTATATGTGGAAATAAAATATTATAACAATAAATAAATAAGATAAAACAAGCTAAAGCACATATTAAGTGGGCCCGACCTTGGAGAGGCCCGTCCAGACATGGCCTAAGGTCGGTCAAATATATCATTCAATCTTCATGTCCGGCCGGACTTACTGGTGGTCTGGCCGGATATACTACGTATTACAGAAATATAGAAATAATTATACACAATAACAGAAATAATAAACATGTATTTTGGATGTTTTCACAATGCCATGCCCATCTCTCAGTGGTATGTGGAGTTGTATCCCGAGTGCGGATCATACTACCGTCCATTCGGAATTGGCTATGGATGTAATACTTTAAAAAAATGCTTTTGAAAGTCTTTAAAAAGAGAGAGAGAGACAGACGTGTTTTAAAAAAAAAAAAATTATTTCTCTCCCATCTATTTTCTTTTATTTCTCTTTCTTCTTTTTCTTCCAAATACTCTGCCAACTTCAAACCGCCGCCGCCACTCCACCGTCGATCATCCGCCACCACGCGCCGGACCGCCAGAAATTTGCCGCCGTAAGCTTTCCAGCGCCACCGAGATCGAGTCCAACAGCCTCCGGACGCGCCGCCACGCGCCGCCTGAAAGGAGCGATTCGTCGCCGTTAATTCAGCATTTTCCAGCCACCTCCGATCACTTCTAACGGCCACCTCCGGCAAGTGAGCACTTTTCAGGCCGAGATCTTTCCAACGCCGGTGGTCACTTCCCGATCCGACATCGTTTGGGTTGTTTTCCATTTTATATCTACCGGTAATTCGGGATTTGTATTGGAAGTTGAGATCCGACCGTTGGATCGGCGATCCGAACATTTCAGATTGTTTCTCTCGATTATACGAGCGTTTTGGTATATATATCCACCATTGAAAGTTTCTGGTGGTGGGGCCCGCTTTTTAGTTGTGGGGCCCGATCTTCGTTGTGGGGCCCGCTTGCCTCGTTAAGCGTATCAGCAAGTTCTGAAGCCATCACTCTGATCCTTGAGATGTTTGTTGACCAGTGGATCTTTCTTTGAGAGGTTTGGAGATCGTTGGAGCTCGGTATGTGATTATTATCATTTTGGGGGTGTAAATGATAGAATTGGAAAGTTTTGGACATAATTGTAAATTTGCATAATTAAGAGGGTTAAATTATAAATTCTGCTAATTTGGGGTTAAATAGTAATGTTTACGAATTGTAGGACTATTTGGGCTTATTAGAAAAGTTAAGGGGCTAAAACGGAAATTTTGCAACTTTATGGGTAAAATCGTAATTTTGGATAATTGAGGGACCTTATCGTAATTTTACATTTTTCAGATTCTTGGCGAGGATATAGATTTATTCAGAGCTTTTGCATGGATAGAGGTAAGTACACTCTGTGGTGATTCTCTTAACATATTGTTTGATGATTGTTGGTTGTTGTGAGAGTCGGTATATATAAATATAATGGTATATTATAATTATATATATTTATATTAAATATATTTTGTTGAGATATAATATTGAGATATTGAAAGCATGATAAACATGAAATCATGATTATTGAGATGAGATTGATGGATTGGATGTGAGATGTGATTGTATTGGATGATGTGTGTTGTTGTGTTATGCAGCCGGGTTTTGTATGATAGTGGTCGGAGATGAGATATGATGATACATCAGGTGGTATGAGATTATGGAAAACCTTGGGAGTTGTGATGAGATACTCTCCCATTGGTTTTTGATTTGATGGTAAACCTTGGGAGTTGTGATGTGGTACACTTCCACTGGTTTGATATGGTGGGAAGCCATGAGAGTTGTGATGAGGTACTCTCTCATTGGTTTCAATCCACTATTATACTGAGCCCGGATTAGCAACCATGTTTGATGGATGTTTGTATTGTTGTGGGACGATTGTTGTGATGACATTATAATATATATGTTATTTTCATATATTGTATTATAATATAAATATATATATACATATATATATTTATATATGTTCGTTGGAAAATTGATTAAGTAACCAGTAGCATGAGAACATAATGGGGAATACTAATTTGAGATATAAATTGTGTATTCATACTATGAATTGAAATATTGAGTACTATGTGATTTTGAGATGAGTTGATGGATGAAATGAGATGAGATGTGTTGTTGTGAGTATGTTCTGCCTGAGATAGCTGTTATATATCTGAACTGATATTTTCATATATTATATTATATATATATATATATATTATCTATTTTTTTTGGTGAGGTCATGTTGAGAGAATGAGTGTTTACTTGCTGAGCTTTTAAGCTCATTCCCCTCTTCCCCCAAACATTTCAGGTAGTTCGCGAGAATAACAGGAGCAGTACCAGATTGGGATCCACGTGCCACAGTTGTATTTTCGAGTTGGTCCAGACATTCGAGTCGTCATTTGCATTTTTTTAAAAGTCTTGTGTTGTAAACCATAAAGGTTGTGTATACTTTATGAGTTTGTAATTTGTGATGTATTATTTGTGTGTTTTAAATGGTTGATTTGGCATATAGAGTGCTCGAGCTGAAGTTGATCGCGGACCTCTTTCTAGGGTTGGGCCCGCCGTAGGGAGGGGGTCGTGACAAATTTGGTATCAGAGCTTAGGGTTTTAGGTTCTGTAGATACGTTGCATTAGATGAGGGTATTAAAAGGGTAGTTTTGTGTCCGTAGTAAAATGTCTGGACGTGGCCGTGGTACTGGTACTCAACGTGGGAGAGGGATTGTTTGACGATACGCGGGAATGACGTGTAATAGTGTAGAGAGACCTCACGTTTAGTCGATAGATATTGAATTGGATATAGCTTTGTCTGGTATTCCACTGACTGTTGAGGATAACGAGGAGTTTAGACTTATACCTTCAGTAGTTTCGACAGTTGCCGTTTTCGCTATTTCCGTAGTTGTATCTGACGTGATTTCTACAGTGGTACCTAATGTGAACTTCATGTCGTAGTTATAACATCGTCGTGAGTGAGTAAGTCGAAGACATTAGAATTTTGGTGTTTGAGAAAGAAGGAAGAAGAGTTTATTGACACTTTTGTGTAAGCAAACAAGTGCTATTATACCAAGCAAAGCAACAAAATGTAATTGTTAAGATCACATTATGGAATATAACAACTTGGTTGTGTTGCAAGGACAGGATCATCTTCGAATTGATAATTTTCCCATTGACGTTTCGCACGTAGAGACATAGGAATGAGGCCGTCGATGATTTGGATTTCGAGACTGTCAGGAAACTTGATTTTGTTGTAGCCCTGAACGATACTTCTATATGACTCTTCGATAGTAGTGAAGAGTTGCCAGTCTTTATCATTGGTATTGCTTTCTAGACTTCGACGGACTGAGTCTGCGGAGAGAGAGCTCTAAGATCACAGGATTGACGAAAAGTAATATCTTCTGGGAAAATATCATCGTATCCATAGTAAGCTCTAAGCTTCGGTCTAGATGGCCAATTACTGAGTCTCCAATTAGTGAGTTGATGTGATGGTATGATTCTTATAAGATGAATTGGGTGGTAAACGAGCGAATAATCATCCGACCATTCTGGAGTAATGGTTTCGATCCAGACGGTAATACTTTTGTGTCGTTTATACCATCGATGTAAAATATTGTTGACAAATGGAGGAAGTTCACTTAGGCTGGCTTCTGAGATACCAGGATAGTTGGGATGGATTGGACTTGGTCCAAGAATAAATCCATTTAGGAAACCAAGTTACAACAAGGTGCCGAGACTCCACTGGCAATGATTGAAGAAATCATGGCTATTGATGAAAACTGTGGAATGGAATCTGTGATATCCACAGTGAACAATCGCAGAATTATTTTTGTATTGGATTAAACCATCTGTTTTTCCATTCCAAATGGTTCTAAGAATGTAACACCATCTCAAGAAGTTTTTAGGAACTCTTGCCACGATATCCATTGCAATCTCCTTGGGCAAAAAAACGGATGGGGCTTCATTGAGACATTTGTAGATGTCTCTCTGAAGGTCTCGAACATATTTAGAGTCTATAATTGCTCGATCTACGACTGACCATTTACAAAGCTTTTGGTATATTACTTTAGCTTTGGCAGATTTTGAATAGGAATTAGGATTGGCAGAGGAGGATGCCATGAAAGAAATTTGAGTAATTCCCTAACATATGCATATTTATAGGGAGTGATATCAATAATTTCTTTATGAAAAGACGTTTTCACAGTATCCATACATTATTGGAAAGGATAATAATTGTCGCGGTGACAAGATGTGAAGTGGAAATATGAAGGACTTGGAAATCCTCTTTTTAGTAGTGGGAATCTTAAGGTGGTGGATTTTGCGAAAATTGCTAAAAGCTCTTTACAGATGTTGTTTGAGTATGACCCATTGGTGGAGCCCTTTTCTTTTGGAGACAAGATAGCTGGTTTGTAAGTTGCGGTACATGTTAGAATAATAATAATTGGGGGCATTATTCATATGATGGTGAGTGTGAGATGTATAATGATCGTTAGAGTTTGAAATATTTTTCCACTGAGAAACATTTGAATTTTGGAGATAGACATGTTGGATAGAGTTTCTAAGTGACTAGATTGTACTATTGATTATCATTCTTGAAAGGTCAATGAAGTTACTGATATACCGAGTATGAAGAATGTGATTAATTTTTGAGAGTTAAACAGAGAATCCTTGAGGAGACATTGGTATGCTTGACTTTTGGATTGATCGATAGTGGGGATATTCTTGTTTATATGAAGGTTCGACCCACACCGTTAGAAAGAATTATTATAGCACAAGCGGTTTAATCTATAAAAAAATTGGAGAGTAGAGATTGGGAAGAATGAGATTACTACTTTCAGATTGAGTTCAGAGAATAGATAATTATTAATGATAAAGTCGTGATACCATATACTAGAAAACTCAAGTGGGAGATCTTGGATGAGACACACGATAATCATTATTATATGAAATTTGAGAGCACTAAGATGTATAAAAATCTAAAGAAGACTTATTGGAGGTTGGGAATGAAGAGAGAGATTTAAGTGTTTATATCTCGGTGTTTAGTTTGTCAGTAGGATATAGGAGAGCATCAACAACCAGTGCCATGGTAAAATATCGTGATGGATTTTGTGGTACGGCTGTCGAGGACGCGGTATGGTTATGATGCAATGTGTGTAGTAGGGAATCGATTGTGTAGGTCTGCTCATTTTCTAACTATTTGAGTTATGTGGGGACCAGAGAGTTTAGCAGAACTGTATGTGGAGCAGATTGTGCGGTTACATGTGTACCATAACGATTGTATCGGATAGAGTTCTCGGATTTACTTCTCATTTTCGGGAGAGTTTCTAGAAGACTATAGGATCGAAGATTTCTTCGAGCACCTCATTCCACCCTCGGACTGATGATTAGTCAGAGTGGACTATTCAGACATTAGATGATTTGCTGAGATCGTGTGTTTTGACATAATGGAAGTTGGCGTGAACATTTGTATTTGATCGAGTTTGCCTATAACTATATCTTTTTTACTAGAATCGACATGACTTCATTTAAGGCTTTACGAGAGAGGCGATTTAGGACTTTTGTTTGTTGGGACGAGATTGGAGACAGACAGATTCATGGCTCAGACTTGGTGGATTTGATATCTGAAAGGATCAGATTAATCCGAGCAAGACTGTTGGTTGAGTAGAATCGATAGAAGAGTTTGGTAAACAGTATGTGGTATGATCTCGAGTACCAAATTGGGGCTACAGTATTCTTCAAAAATTTCTTATTGGGAGGGAGCATTGAGGTTTGGCCGGAAGAGAACGTCTTCTTCGAGTTGTATTGGTTCTTTTGAGATTTTGAAGAAAGTGGAAAAAATGACGTATGGTCTAGCATTACCATCGGATTTAGAAATGGATTCATAAAGTGATTCGTATATTCGTTCTAACGAAGTTCGTACCAGACTATTGTCACATTTTAGAAAGTTAACCGTTGTGCCTGAGCAAGAGCTTGACATACGAAGATCAGCCCGTGGAGATCAGAGATCAAAAGATTCGAGAGTTGAGATCCAGATGTATTTCTTTTGGAAAGGTTTTGTGGACTAATTATCATCATTCAGGATGCAACTTGGGAAGATGAACAGGATTTGAAGGAGAAATATCCAGAACCATTTGAGGATTGAGAAATTTCGGGGAAGAAATTTTTGTAAGGTGGGTAGATTGTAATACTTTAAAAAAAATGCTTTTGAAAGTCTTTAAAAAGAGAGAGAGAGACAGACGTGTTTTAAAAAAAAAAAAAATTTCTTCTCTCCCATCTCTTTTCTTTTATTTTCTCTTTCTTCTTTTTCTTCTTCCAATACCTGCCAACTCTGCAACTCAACCGCCGCCGCCACTCCTCCGTCGATCATCCGCCACCACGCGCCGGACCGCCAGAAAGCTGCGCCGCCGTAAGCTTTCCAGCGCCACCGAGATCGAGTCCAACGGCCCCCGGACGCGCCGCCACGCGCCGCCTGAAGGGAGCGATTCGTCGCCATTAATTCTGCATTTTCCGGCCACCTCCGATCACTTATGACGGCCACCTCCGGCGAGTGAGCACTTTTCAGGCCGAGATCTTTCCAACGCCGGTGGTCACTTCCCGATCCGACATCGTTTGGGTTGTTTTCCTTTTTATATCTACTGGTAATTCGGGATTTGTATTGGAAGTTGAGATCCGACCGTTGGATCGGTGATCCGAACGTTTCAGATTGTTGCTCTCGATTATACGAGTGTTTTGGTATATATATCCACCATTGAAAGTTTATGGTGGTGGGGCCCGATCTTCGTTGTGGGGCCCGCTTGCCTCGTTAAGCGTATCAGTAAGTTTCGAAGCCATCGCTCTGATCCTTGAGATGTTTGTTGACCAGTGGATCTTTCTTTGAGAGGTTTGGAGATTGTTGGAGCTCGGTATGTGATTATTATCATTTTGGGGGTGTAAATGATAGAATTGGAAAGTTTTGGACATAATTGTAAATTTGCATAATTAAGAGGGTTAAATTGTAAATTCTGCTAATTTGGGGTTAAATAGTAATGTTTACGAATTGTAGGACTATTTGGGCTTATTAGAAAAGTTAAGGGGCTAAAACGGAAATTTTGCAACTTTAGGGGTAAAATTGTAATTTTGGATAATTGAGGGACCTTATCGTAATTTTACATTTTTCAGATTCTTGGCGAGGATATAGATTTATTCAGAGCTTTTGCATGGATAGAGGTAAGTACACTCTGTGGTGATTCTCTTAACATATTGTTTGATGATTGTTGGTTGTTGTGAGAGTCGGTATATATAAAATAATGGTATATTATAATTATATATATTTATATTAAATATATTTTGTTGAGATATAATATTGAGATATTGAAAGCATGATAAACATGAAATCATGATTATTGAGATGAGATTGATGGATTGGATGTGAGATGTGATTGTATTGGATGATGTGTGTTGTTGTGTTATGCAGCCGGGTTTTGTATGATAGTGGTCGGAGATGAGATATGATGATACATCAGGTGGTATGAGATTATGGAAAACCTTGGGAGTTGTGATGAGATACTCTCCCATTGGTTTTTGATTTGATGGTAAACCTTGGGAGTTGTGATGAGGTACACTTCCACTGGTTTGATATGGTGGGAAGCTATGAGAGTTGTGATGAGGTACTCTCTCATTGGTTTCAATCCACTATTATACTGAGCCCGGATTAGCAACCATGTTTGATGGATGTTGTATTGTTGTGGGATGATTGTTGTGATGACATTATAATATATATTTTTTTCATATATTGTATTATAATATAAATATATATATACATATATATATTTATATATGTTCGTTGGAAAATTGATTAAGTAACCAGTAGCATGAGAACATAATGGGGAATACTAATTTGAGATATAAATTGTATATTCATACTATGAATTGAAATATTGAGTACTATGTGATTTTGAGATGATTTGATGGATGAAATGAGATGAGATGTGTTGTTGTGAGTATGTTCTGCCTGAGATAGCTGTTATATATCTGAACTGATATTTTCATATATTATTTATATATATATTATATATATATATATATATATATATATATATATATATATATATATTATATATATATCCTATTTTGTTGGCGAGGTCATGTTGAGAGAATGAGTGTTTACTTGCTGAGCTTTTTAAGCTCATTCCCCTCTTCCCCCAAACATTTCAGGTAGTTCGCGAGAATAACAGGAGCAGTACCAGATTGGGATCCACGTGCCACAGTTGTATTTTCGGGTTGGTCCAGACATTCGAGTCGTCATTTGCATTTTTTTTTAAAGTCTTGTGTGTTGTAAATCATAAAGGTTGTGTATACTTTATGAGTTTGTAATTTGTGATGTATTATTTGTGTGTTTTAAATTTGTTGATTTGGCATATAGAGTGCTCGAGCTGAAGTTGATCGCGGACCTCTTTCTAGGGTTGGGCCCGCCCTAGGGAGGGGGTCGTGACAATGGAACTTACGTCCGGATTTCCTTCTTATATACCCTGGGGTCATATGGCTGGATATCATTCATGTCCGGCAGGATATAAGATAAGTCTGGTCGGACTTTATTCACAGATCATACAGTAAACAAAGCATGCATATTAATCTCATTTTAAATAATAAAGTAAACGCATGCGTAATATCAACCAATACAGTAAAATGAAACAACTAATCATGCATAAAGGAATAATAATGAGTAACATGATAAGAACTAAGCATGCAATTAACTACAGAAAACAGTAAACACGACCTGACATATTTATAGGCGACCATATGTGTGTGCATGTCTGGTTAGACGTGGTGTAAGTCCGGCTGGAGATACTGTGTTAATAAGAGAAACTCCAACACATATAAATACTGAGAAGGGTACTCTCAGGTCGTACCTTTATGCATGTGTTGTGGCTTATAAGACACCTCTGGTCGTCGGGTTGATGTTGGATTCGTACTAAGATGGTGGAACTTCAAGGATTAGTAGATGTTTTGCTCTCGTTCTTGTGGATGCAAAGATTCAGAATTTAGGTACTAGATATGATTTCTTGATGATTTGTGAAAGGGGGAAGCCTTCCTTTTTATAATGAGAGGTTGTGTCTAGAAATAGGAGGGACACATGATTCCCCCCCCCCCCCCTCTTCCAATCTGTTCCGAGTGATTGGCAATCAAAACATCAAACACAGCTCGAACTATGTCCGGTCGGATGTACCTCCGTCCGGACGTAATCAAGCCCGTGATTCTAGCTGTTTGAATGCATGTTCGGCCGACAATTAAATTTGAATTGTATGTCCGACCGGACATAATCAGGTCCCTTAATTTCAATAACTGACAATCTGCTCGTTCAATGACAGATATGTTATGTCCGGCCGGATTTATGGTTTTTCAAGGAATATTCGACCGGATTTAGAGTTTTTTAAGGAATATCCGGTCGGGTTTACTAGCTAGAGAGAAAGTATGCCGAGCATAGGTGATGTTCGGCTGGCTTTTTGGCTATATTTTCTGGGTTTCTTAGAGTTTATTTCCTTCCTGGCAGTCATCATTGCAATTTCTCCAACTTTCAGATGGTGTCCACGTAAGAGACCTATCATCGGGCTATGCATAAAAATACAGTATCTACAATGGTTTTCCTTATTCCTAGAAATTTTCATATCCTGCCTCTCCCATTGTTGATCCTTATAAGCATCATGCATTCAAAGTATCATACACTGTCTTTCATGTTTTCACTCAGCATGCTGATATACAGCCTGCATTCATTATACTCTCCTCGTAACCCTCATACTTTCAATGAACCTAGCCCTCAAGCCTTACCTACCTCTATCCCACACATCACTTATTCCTTTCCTAACCAGCCTGTTTTTCATCACAAGAAGATCGGGTCCAAACCAGGCATATTCAAACCCAAGCTTTTTGCTTACCATGCTCAAGTGTCCAAGCCCAGAGAACCAGATACAGTAACTCAAGCCCTCCCTAATCCTATTTGGAAGGCAACTATGTAAGCTGAATATGATTCCTTAATGGCCAATGGTACTTTCAGATTAGTTCATTGCCATTCAGTCTCTAAGATTGTGGGCAACAAGTGGATTTTTAGAATCAAGTAAAATCCTGATGGCTCAGTGTTAAATTATAAAGCCAGGCTAGTTACCAAAGGTTTCCATCAAACTCCTGGTGTAGATTTCTTTGAAACCTTCAATCCAGTTGTCAAACAGTCCACTGTCAGAGTCATTCTTAGTCTTGCAGTTATGAAGAGCTTGGCATGTCAGACAGATTGACATCAACAATGCCTTCCTTAATGGGGAGCTTACTGAAGAAGTGTACATGCATTAGCCAAAGGGATTTGTGAAACTACTGAGATCTCTATATGGACTAAAATAAGCACGTAGAGCTTGATTTGAAAGGTTAAGAAATGCATTATTGCAGTGGGGGTATAGCAATTCTAAGGCAGATACCTCTCTATTCTATAGGAATTCAACAGATGGGGTCATTCTTATACTTGTTTATGTTGATGATATTCTCATTACTTGGAACAATGATCAGCAGATTACTGCCTTCAATAAACAACTAAGTGATACATTTACTCTAAAGGATCTTGGGAGTTTCAACTACTGTCTTGGCATAAAAGTTACTCATTGTGCTGAATGGAGGATTGCATTTATCTCAAACAAAATATGTTAGGGATTTGTTCCTTAAAGCAATTATGTGGAGCTATAATCTGAGAGCATGCTGCTTGTAATCAAATATGTTCCAAGTGGGGAAAATAATGCAGATGTTCTAACCAAGCCCTTGAGCTTTGTTCATTTTAACTATTTCAGAACCAAGCTTGTTGAAGGGGTGTTGAATCAATGAACAAGAAGGGATTTGAGATCAAAGGCTAAGATGCGTTTCCCAAGGATTGATGACCTGGACTAGCAGCACAGCCGTGCTTTCTGTTGCAATCTCTCAACAAACTTTCCCGCCAAATATGCAGCAGCCTTAATAATTGACACGTGTACATTAGTTAGTTACCCTATATAAACTGTTATGCTTTCATTCTGTAACCAACTTCAAAAGATATTGAATTGAGAAATTTTCTTTCCTCTATAATTGTTCTCTCTGTGCATTGTCTCTAAAGGCAAACAAGGCTTATTCATCAATCATCTAAAATCTAACTCACCGCCACCGAATCCTCAAACGAGGGGTATTCTGTAGAATCCAACTGTATTGCACCTTCAAGAATCCTCCAGACAACTTTCAGTGGAGGATTTTCTTCTTTGAAATTATGGTGCAAGTTTCCAAATTACCTTTAGGTGATTTTTTTGGTTTGTTGACTTTTGATTCATGTATTCTCTTATAAATTGGGAGATCATTTGAGAGCTCAAATCATCCCCAACAAGTAAGCTCTAAGATAAAAAAGCTTTGGTAAAGAGTGTAGTTAGTGTCTGAGGTTTTTTTTATTTTTTTTATTTTTATAAATTTTGTAATACTTGTAAATTCTATTCGAATAGTAATAAAATATATTTATTTTTCCTCACAAAATACTTTTCAGTGATTAAAAAATCACAATATATTATTTGCTTCCGTTTCTACGTAGATTAAGTTATATTTAACATTTTGGCTTGTGTATCGTTGTTTCATTTTCACGGAATTAGTGATAATTTGTCCTAACCTGCCATGACCATGTTTTAGAAAGTTCTAATTGTTCTAAGTTTTGGTGATTTATAGCATAGCCGAGTCAAATAAACTGTGAGGTATCAAAACAATAACAAATCTATAGGTCTGACCTTTTATTTTATGGGCATTGTTAGTCAATGGCCTACATTTTTTTATTTGTTTAAAAATATCCATGCTTGACGAAGAAACTTGACTTTTAATTGTTTTGATTCTTGTGTTATTTGCTCATATTGAATTATTTGAAGATATAGTTTATTCTTGATTTTGTTAGGTGTATAGTCCCGGTTCGGACATGGTTGCGTTTTGAGAATTTTTTTCGTAGAAATGTGCTTGCATTGATATCACTACAAAAATTATGGCTTTTAACATCCAAACATTTAGCGTCGAAATTTATTTCGATGCTAAAAATAATTTTTAGCGTCGTAATTACAATTCGACGCCAAATATTCAACTTTTATCGTCGAAAACTGTTATCGACGCTAAAAGTACACTTATAGCGTCGAAAAATATTCGACGCTAAATTATTTTACTATTCCAATAATTTTTGGCGCTAAATGTTATACTTTTAGCGTCAAAACTACTAGTCGACGCCAAAAACAAGACATTTAGCGTCGACTAAGTGGCGTCGCTAAAGGTTTATGAAGATTCCACCGACAATCCTTTAATCTTTAGCGTCTAAATTTATGTCGACGCTAAAAATCATACATTTAGCGTCGAATAAACTATTTCGACGCTAAAAATTACAACAATTAGCGTCGAATTTATTGTTTCGATGCTAAATATAGATTAAAATGCAGAATGCCACCAACCCTTCTCCCCCTCTGTTTTTTCTCCCATTCTCTTCATTTTCATCCTCTGAAATCTCAGAATCTGTCATCTGCAACCTCACAACTCTATTACAAATTTTCAATAAAATTGTAATCAATTTTCCATAAGATAAGTCTTCTTTTATATTTCTTTATTATTTTTCAATTTTTATGATTATGTTTATTATATACTTTTTGTTAGTGGTTTATGTTCATATATGTAAATTAAGTTAATTAATTAACTAAATAGAATTTTTCTGTAAACTATTTACTTTATCAACTAAATATATATGTATATGCTTAAATAAATAATTAATGAATTAGTAATGTTGATGAGTGTAATATGATATTTAATAATTATATTATTATATTTAGGTATTTCGCTTAAATTGATAGAAATTGGATGAGCTCGCTGGATAGATTGAGTGTTGAATATCGTAATGGAGTGTATGAGTTTATGGAAGTCGCAAAGCAACACATTGATGTAGAAGGTCGTGTTCGGTGTCCATGTGCAAATTGTTTGAATAGAAAAAGGAAACGGTTAGATGAAGTTCATAATCATTTATACATGCCAGGGATATCACCAACTTACTGTACGTGGATTTATCACGGTGAGCAGTATCATTCTCAGTCAAGGTTTATTGATTCCGGTGAAGGGAGCAGTAGTTACAATCAACCTGTAAACGATGAGATAACCGATGCTTTGCATGACTTACAAGGTCCACAACTTGGTCATAGTGTCAGTGGTGACATGCCAGTGTTAAGTGGAAATGATCAAAATTTATTTAGTGAACTACTTGATGAGGCAAAAAAAATTCCATTTGAAGGTGCTGGAATGTCGATCTTGAATTTCGTTGTGAAATTATTACACATTAAAGTGATCAACAGAATGACCAACAAAAGTATTGATATGATGCTAGAGTTACTGGGCCAAATGTTACCGGTTGGAAGCGAATTGCCTAAGTCATACTACGAGGCAAAGAAAATGTTGCGTGATCTGGGAATGGGGTATGAATCCATTCATCTTGTAAGTATGATTGTGTATTATTTCGTGCCGAGTATGAATCACTTGAATATTATCCGATATGTGGTGAAAGTCGGTACAAAGTCCGTGGTACGGGGAAGAAAGTGCCTCAAAAGATATTGCGATATTTCCCTTTAACGCCCAGGCTGCAGAGATTGTTCATGTCACGACACACAGCGACTGACATGATGTGGCATCATGAAAAGAGGATCGGTGCAGAGGGCATACTTAGACATCCTGCGGATGGAACCGAGTGGAAGGAATTTGATGACATGTACCCCATTTCACTGAGGACCCCTGTAATGTCAGGTTAGGTCTTGCCTCTGATGGTTTTAACCCATTTGGGAATATGTACAACTCTTATAGCATGCGGCCCGTTATTTTTTTTCCATATAACTTACCTCCATGGAAATGTATGAAGGATCCGTTCATGTTTATGTCATTGCTTATCCCTGGTCCACGTTCCCCTGGTAAAGATATGAATATTTACTTGAGACCATTGATCGAGGAGTTACAAACATTATGGAATGTGGGTGTGTATACCTATGATGCAGCTTCCGAGCAGTATTTTCAGATGCATGCCGCATTATTATGGACCATTAATGATTTTCCGGCTTATGGTTCATTATCTGGATGGAGCACTAAGAGATACATGGCATGTCCAGTTTGTGCGGGTCAAACACCTTCGCAATGATTACGGAATAAAATATGATACACAGGGCACAGAAGATTTCTTGAGTTGAGTCATCCTTGGCGGAGGAGTAAATTATTTAACGGTCAACATGAACCTCAGAGTATGCCCAGTCCATTGTCTGGATTCGACATACTTTGCCAACATCAACATCTCACAGACAGCACACCGGGTAAACATCCTAATAATAGAGATAAAAATCGAAAACGCTTACCTGAAGAGTTGAATTGGACAGGAAAGAGTATTTTCTTTGAGTTAGAATATTGGGGGACTCTGAGTTTGCGACATAATTTGGATGTAATGCATATAGAAAAAAACATTTGTGAGAGTTTAGTGGGCGCACTATTCAATATTCCGGGTAAGATAAAAGACACTGTAAATGCTAGATTGGACCTACAAGATCTTAGAATTCGTAGTGAATTGCATTTACAAGTCACTTCTAGAGGTCTTATTAAGCCACCTGCTAGTTATGTGCTCACTCAATCAGAGAGAAAATCATTTTGTGATTGGCTGAAAATGGTTAAATTCTCTGATCAATATGCATCGAATATTGGGCGTGGGGTCAGAGATGATACAATAACGGGATTAAAGAGTCACGATTGTCATGTACTTCTCGAGATTCTCCTTCCTGTTGGCATTCGACCTTATCTCCCCCCGAATGTATGTGACATCGTACTTGATCTATGTGGCTTCTTTAAACAATTATGTCAGAGGACATTAACCACAACTGTTATTGACGAACTTGAGCAAGGAATCGTGATAATCCTATGCAAGCTGGAGCGAATTTTGCCACCCGTTTTTTTTTATGTTATGATACATCTGGCCGTGTATTTACCGACTGAAGCTAGAAAGGGAGGTCTTGTCCATTACAGATGGATGTATCCCATTGAGAGGTACTATATATATACAGTTTTAAATATTATATTTTTAAATTTTTATTGTGCATTGAATTTAGTTTTAATGCAAACTTGTTGTCATATCCGCAGGGCTTTGGGAGATTACAAATAATATGTGAAAAACAAGGCGCGCCCTGAAGGGTCAATAGCTGAAACTGTTGTAATAAGTGAAACAATAACATTTTGTTCGATGTACATGCAGATTATTGAAACTCATTTTAATCGTCGGCCACGAAACTATGATGGAGATGCAAGTAATTCGCAAGATATCACAGTGTTCCGTCAAAATTGCAGACCATTTGGAGCAGTAGTCCTGTCCATTACAGATGGATGTATCCCATTGAGAGGTACTATATATATACAGTTTTAAATATTATATTCTTAAATTTTTACTGTGCATTGAATTTAGTTTTAATGCAAACTTGTTGTCATATCCGCAGGGCTTTGGGAGATTACAAACAATATGTGAAAAACAAGGCGCGCCCTGAAGGGTCAATAGCTGAAGCTGTTGTAATAAGTGAAACAATAACATTTTGTTCGATGTACAAGCAGAATATTGAAACTCATTTTAATTGTCGGCCACGAAACTATGATGGAGATGCAAGTAATTCGCAAGATATCACAGTGTTCCGTCAAAATTGCAGACCATTTGGAGCAGTGGGTGTCAAATTACTAACCCTTCAGGAAGTTCAACGTGCGCATTGGTTTATATTGAGTAATTGTGATGAAGTGAAACCGTATTTAACGTAAGTTTTTCTGGTGCATAACCATAGTATTTTTGCCATACATTAACCTAACTCATTTTTTGTAGGCAACATCTAACAATGCTACAATGTGGTGGTGACCATAACGTTGATGAAACACACAAAAAAAAATTTCCTAAATGGTTTGAGACAACTGTAAGGCCTAACATTTTATATTTATTTTTATCCTAACATTACATATTTCAGTTTGTTATATTAACACATCTATTTCTCTCATTGTTAGATTAAGAACCAAGTGCAAAATGGTCAATTGGACTCGTCATCCTCGTTGGTTTCTTTGGCTTATGGGCCTCAAAAGCAGGCTTATGAATACAGTGGATGCATTGTCAACGGAGTTAGATTTCATACCGAACAGCGAGATGTTACTAATGTGACTCAGAATTATGGAATTGTAGTCCAAGGAGAACACGGCTCAGATCTTATTGACTTCTACGGAGTGTTGCAATCGGTCATTGTGTTGATATACCGACCCAGGCGACATATTGTGCTATTCGACTGTAAGTGGTTTGACACAAATGCCAGAAAGAGGAGAATTCAAGTTAGTAATCATCTAACGTCAATTAATGTTCAACGTTTTTGGTACAAGAATGATCCATACATTTTTTGTACCTAAGCACGTTCAGTGATATATATATATGATCCAAAGTTAGGAACTGGATGGATGGTGGTAGAAAAGTTACAACATAGGGGCATTTGGGACACGCAGGAGAAAGATACAGTTAACATATCAGATGAAACACAAGAAGTCTCCGGCAACTTCGAAGTTCCTGAACAGATATTTTATGGACCAACTGTCACCGTTCCTAAAAATATCACATTAACACGAGATAGTACAGACGTTGAGATAATTCCTCATTCTGAAGTGAGGGTTGAAGTAGCAAGTGAATAAGAATTTGACACTGAAGATGACTTCGATTCCAGTCACGAATCCTCAAATACCGAAGATAATAGTGATTAATGAAGTTAGTGTATTTTGTGATTGATGAATAATTTTCTGGATTATAATGTATGGTTGTTGTTTTTAATTATTATTTAAATATGGTTGAAAGATTGTCGTAATTATTAATAGTATAATTATCATATAATTGTTATTATTATTTTTAATGGTAGACATTTAGCGTCGAAAAATAATAGTCGACGCTAAATGAAAGACATTTAGCGTCGATTATATATCAACGCTAAATGTTATACATTTGGCGTCGAAATATAATCGACTAGAAAAGTCTCATCGACGCTAAATGTCTTTCATTTAGCGTCGACTATTATATTTCGACGCTAAATAAAAAAATTAAATTTCTCGGAAAAATAACCCTAATTTTTTAATAAGCCGCCAACGTTTTAGCGTCGAATTATTTGCTTTTAGCGTCGAATAATTTCGACGCTAAATGTCCATTAAATCCCTAAAACCAGTGTCTTCTTCTTTCTCGGCTCAGACGATCAAAAAAATCCCTCTCACTGTCTTCAAGCGTATTCTCGGCTCCAACCACTCTCTTCAGCAAATTCATCGAATTTACAGGTAAGTCTAATTACATGTTCATTTTCAAATAGGTTTTTGTTGCTATAAAGCTTTTCTATATTGAACAAGGTTGAACCAGTGTCTTCTTCTATATGGTCTGCCAAGTGTATAGGATTTGTTCAGCAAGGTCGAACCAAGCTTTTCTATAGGTTTTTCTATATTGAGCAAGGTTGAACCAAGCTTTTCTATAGGTTTTTGTTGGATGAGTGTTTGTTGGTTATTGTTCACAGTGGAGGGCTGTTGATTTGAGGCTATTGGTGTGAAGTTAGTGGCTAGATTGGAGGGGGTTCTTGCGTTAGTGGGGCAGGCTGTTGGATTTATTTTCTGGTTGATAAATTGGCTTAATCTGCTTCATTTATATGGTTGTTGTTTGAGAGAGTGAGGGGATCAAGAGAGTGATGATGATGATTAATGAAGGGGTGTGGCTGAAGGGGTGTGGCTGGTTAATAAAGTTAGTGTATTTGATGATGATGATGATGATGAAGGGGTGTGGCTGGTGAAGGTGAGAACAGCAGAAATTTGCTGTTGTTCTGGGAAAATTGCTGCTGTTGATTGATGGGTGAAGTATGTGTTCTTGAGGGTTAGTTTTGTGGGGTCTGTGTGTTTGAATTGGTCGGTTGGAAGGGGATGTTGATTGTTTGTTGAGTGAGAGAGAGCCAAATGAAAACGAAAGGTGAGAGTGTGAGAGGAGAGAGCAGTCTTAGGGTTTGTGTTTTTGTGTCTCGAATGAGAGGGGAGGTTGTCGAGTCTTGCGATACAATAACGAGTTTATTTGTTTGTTGCCGAATGATTGTAATCAAAAGGAGAGAGCGTGTGAGTGCCGTGAGGGACTAGAAAAGCTTAAGGGTTTGGAATTGCATGGCTTGTGGTGAATTTGGCGTTGTTTGCTTGTGGCTATGTGAGTGAGAGCTTTGTATATTTTTGTTTGTGATTCTTGTAAGTGAGTGAGATTTAGGTGAGCGAGAGAGGGAAGGCCAAGGCTGAGAAAATTCTGATTAACATTAAATTTTGGAATGTGTTTGGTTTGGTTAAGTTTAGTTTGGTTTGGTTTTGTAATATAATGTTCATACATATACTATAAAATGCATGTGTTTGGTTTGGTTCTATTACATTCAAAATACATGAAACTTTTTGTGTTTTTGCAGATGGCACCGGGCAATCGCAGACGGGCTAATGTGACTCCATCTACATCAGCAAGGACAACTGGCCCTGGTGGAGTCTCTGCTAGCATAGGTGAGTCCAGTACAGCGAAGGGTCGAGGACGCACCCGTGGCTTGGGGTTGTCTAAGTACATTAAGACTCACAGTCGTATCCGGATTGAGGTATCAGATGATGGACACAGTCAAGTCGGACAACATAATTCAGCGTTTAATACAGCCATAGGAGCTGTAGCTCGATATGAAGCTCCCCAAAACTACGTTTCTTGGAGAAAGATACCGTGGGAGACGAAAATCAACCAGCTATTCTCTTCGCTACTTGTAAGTTTTCGATATTGTTTATTTAAATACATTTTTATTTTATACTTATTTTTACTCGGTTGCTATTCATGTAGGAGTGGTTCGACTTCGATCTGACCAAAGTGAATGTCCAACAATATATTGACTACCACATGGGGAAAAGTTATAAAGATTATAGGATAAAAGTCCTGAAACCAATATTCGACGAACATGGACCTTCAGATGCTCCACAACACAAGCCTGATTTTATAGAGGAGCAAGACTGGACATTCTTATGTGAGCTTTGGTCTACCAAAAAACACGAGGTAAATTTTGAAATAAACAGAAATTTATAATTGTCTTTGTTTTCGGTACTTACATTGTTGGTAAATGCAGGATAAATGTCACGCAAATGCGGAAAATCGAAGTCACTTGCGTTTTAACCACCGTGGAGGTTCGAAGCCATTTATCCAACATCGTGCCGAACATTCTGAGGTAAATATATCCTAACGTAAAATTTAACAGTTCTTTAGTTTTACTAATGTGGAATAATATTGAATTTATTTTCTGTTTATAACAGAGTAACACAGGTGAGGTGCAATCATTTCCAGATTTTTTCCGTGTGACGCATTACAATGAGAGAAACAAATGGATAAATGAAGAAGTCGAACGCTACTATGTAAGTTTCAGTTTTTAAAATAAAATAATTAATATTATATATATTAATTTTTTTTCTCAAATTCTAATATTAACTTATTTTTTGAAACAGAACGAAATGATGGAACTCCAACATAAAACTCAGGAGACAGGGTCCGACCCGATACCAGATGAGCAGTTGTCGCAATTGGTTTTCAAGAATCAGACAGCTTACAACGTTGGCCTTGGCACTCATAAGAAGCTGGCGTCATCTGCACGCAGTACTGTTAATTCGGAAAATGCCTCTCTTCGAGACGAGTTAGCCACCACCCTAAACGAGCTACAACAGACTAAGGACGAGCTAAAACAGGTCAAGGTGGACCACGAGAATAAGATGGAGCATCTCGAACAGCAAATGATGGTTTTCCATCAGATGTTGGAGGCCTCAGTCAGGGTGCATCGGGCTCGAGCGTCCCCCCATCACAGCAGCAATAAATTTTATATTTGGTTTTGTATAAACATTTTGAACAAATAGTTTTAATATAATATGTTTTTTTTCTAAAAAAAAATTGAATATAATAATTATTATAATATTTCGTAATTCTGTTATTAATCAGAATTTTTTTTCAATTAAATTAAATATTAAATCAATTATTTTAGACTAAAAAGAAGTAAATTAATAATTTTTTAAAAAAACAAATTTTTTTAACTATTACCGTCGAAACAGTCGACGCCAAAATATTGATTTTGGCGTCGAACATGTCGACGCTAATAGTTACAAGAAAATCGCCGCAGTAAGTACACAGATATTACTTTTTTAGTACACAGATATTACTTTTTTAATATACTTTTGCGTCGCCAAATATAACCTATACGTCAGAAAATTTAATTTAGCGTCGAAAAAAATTGGACGCCAAATACAGTCTTTAGCGTCGCAATTATTTAATTCGACGCTAAAAGTTATTCTCGTCGATATTTCAGCGTCCACTTTTGGAATCTGATTATTTCGACGCTAAAAATATTTTGCGTCGAAAATATGGTTTTTGGCGTCGATTTATTTCGACGCTAAAAGGTATAATTTTTGTAGTGTATAAGAAGATTTCCTACTTACTAAATTAAGGTTTGGGTTTCTTCTTGATAGTTTTCTCTTCGTGATATTTGAAGCGTATTTTTGTTGTTATTCTCTGATCACTTAAGAGTATTTTATGAGTAAAAATAAATATTCTCTATTAGTACTTGAAAAAAATTTACAAGTATTACAAAATGTGTACAAAAAACCTCATACATTAACTACACTCTCTAAACTCTCTTACTTGGAACTTACACTCTAAGCTTTCTTTACTTAAAGTTTACTTGTTGGGGATGATTTGAGCTCTCAATTTATAGTCAAAGTTATGACTAAAATGTCAACAAATGAATAGTTTACACGTAAAGTTATTTGTAATTTTGCACCAATTTTCAAACTCCACCTAAATTCGTTTTGGAGGATTCTTGGAAGTGGATTCATGCATTTCATATGCATGCTTTGCAGCTGGATTCAACAATTCTCCCCCCTCCAGCTGCATACAAAACGATTATCATCTGGCAGTTATCTCGGCTATGTCTCTGCACAACTCCGGCTTGTCCAAATTGACCACCTTTGTTGACATGTCGACCGTGTCTCTGCACAACACACTTCACTGTGTCTCTGCACAGTACTATTCTATTGTGTCGATGCACAGTACACTTCATTGTGTCTCTGCACAGTATTCTTCTGTTGTGACTCAGCACAGGACAGTTCCGCTGTCATATTTCTTCACCCATTTATTACTCAACGTCTTCTTGCCTTGTGGGAAACTCTCTGGCTCCCCCTTATCAGTTAGTAGAATATATTCGGATCCCGGATATCTGGTTGATTGAATCCTGCTTTGTTCAAATCTTCTTGCCTAAGGTCCAGTGGTTTCAGGAGGTCTGTTATCATCCAAATATATGGATGATTTTATAGTATCTAGTGGTGCAGGTTGCGGCTCCCCCTGCTCAACATCCTTAATTGTAATCTCCGATGGAGCGGGTTGTGTCTCCCCATGCTCGACATTTTTATCTGCCTCCTCTAGTTCTCAATTCAACATCTTCAATTGTTTGGTCTTCAAGAAACTCTACATTTCGGCTTCTAATGACCATGTTTTTCTTCGGATCTCATAGTATGTATCCAAATTCTTCATCTCTATAGCCTAGGAATATACATGGAGTTGTCCTTGTATCAAGCTTCTGCCTGAGCTCCTTGGATATATGTACAACGGTTAAACAGCCGAATACTCTAAAGTGAGAGTATGAGGGATTCTTACCAAACCAGACTTTCTCTAGAATCTCAAAATTCAACGATACAGATGGTGATCTGTTGATCAAGTAGCAGACGGTACGACCAACTTCTCTGCAGAATGGCTTTGGCAGCTTAGCCATACTGATTATGCTTCTGACTTTCTTCATAATGGTGCAGTTCATTCTTTCAGTTACACCATTTATGTTGTGGGGGTGTGGAAAAAATCTCTCATGTCAAATGTTGTGTCTCTTGCAGTAGGCATCGAACTCTTTAGAACTGTACTCGCTTTCATCCTCTATACGGAGACACTTCAGCTTCTTCCATGTTTCATACTCTACCATGGTGTGGAAAAACTTGAACTGGTCCATGACCTGATCATTCGTCTTGAGGAAATACATCCACATTTTCTGAGAAGCATTATCAATGAAAGTTAGAAAATACTTGTTACTGCCCAGTGAATCAACCTCCAAGGGACCACTTCATCTTTAAAAGATATTGGAAAGATTCACAACCCTAGACAGTTTATAATATTGAATTTTCCTTTAATTTACTTTCACACTGTTTTATTTACTTGTTTTAGCAAAAATCATCATCCAATCAACAAATCAATCTATTAGGTACTTGTAAACATTTAACTTCATAAATTGATAGCTAAGGTATTAAGTCCTCGTGGGATCGATACATTTTATACTACTTGAGCGATACGTGCGATTGCATAACGTGAGTGATTTCACCGATCAGACTCTATGTTTCTTAGTAAACAAACAATGGTTGCAAGGACCTAATGCAACATTTTTTGTAAGCCTCTTCTTAGTCAGGGTAGACAACCCTTTTCTAAATCATGTGACCGAGTCTCTGGTTCCATAGATTTTGTAAAACCTTTTTTCAGCTAAATTGAGGCTGTCTACACAAATCGTCACATGATTCTTGTATAGTGTGCCGCAAACGTGTCATCGGGCAATAACCATGACACCTTTTGTCATTCTCCATTTGCTATTTTTGAAATGACTGTCATAGCCATGTTTATGACATGATCCAAGCTACGCATGGAGCATCAAAGGACATGGCCTCAACATAATGGAGCCATTGCAAGTCATACCAAATGGACGCAACAACAATTCAGAAGTCAGGTACCTTTTGACGAATCAAGCCAATTTAAGTCCAACACTAAAAATTCGGCTAAGACAAGACTTGTTGGGCTTCAAAACACATCATTGGGCCTATATACATGAAGGCCACGAATTTTGGGGATTTTTCTATCAATGAGACAATTTGGTCATGGCTTTGAAAATAAACTTGCCACATTTGTTGGATTTTTGTGATTTTGTTGTTTTTCCTTTATTGACTTTTTTGACAAAGTTTTTGATTAAGTTTTTATTACTTTTAACTTTTATGGAAAGTTGTCTACGTTGTTAAATGACTATTAAGGGCATAGCCTTTAAGTAACCATTAGTTAATTATTAAGGTTGTTTTGGTCATTTTGAACCCATTAGGGTTTCTTTAATTGTGCTATATATTGTAACTTAAATTCTTAATTAATAAAATGATATAATTTTGAATTTTCTTCTCAAAGAAATGTCTATGGCCAAAATTCAAGCTTTAAGTGAGGGATTCCTCTTTGTTTCAGCTTCGACTTATCTAAAGCGTAACAACCTTAGTCTCCATTCTAGCAGAACACTACAAGGAATCATCTTAAGGGTTCTCAAAGACAATTTCTTTGTGGGTCTTCTTTGTGGCCTTGGAAGGGTTTTATTCCTAGAAGATCAAATTCACTGTTCTTGGGGTTCTATTCGTTGCGAGGGGTTTGCTTGGCCTAATCCTCCAAGAAACCAATATAGGCAAACAGATGATTAGTCAAAGTTATAATTACGCCAAGTTCTTTCATCCTTAGGCACTATGGGTGGAAGCCCAATAAGAATGTCATATGTCAGCACATCACTGAATTCATGCGAAAGAGAAGAAATAGAAACTAGAAGAAAAATGTGAGTGTTAGCATCATATACATGGTGATCCTTATAAACTAATAACAAAATAATTTGGCTAGACTTGTAAGCCTTCCTTAATTCACTCCCACTCATGTAGAAGCTCTTTTTAACTCTCATTTTTGTTTCCTCATTATGTTCACTCATACTCCCATTGGAAACACTCACGGTTTGGACATCATTTTTCTCACCACTATAGTAGGCTATTGATTGCTTTGGTTTGGGCAGGTTAGGAATGAATTATCAATGAAGCGCACATATTATAATTGGTGATAAAACAAAATAACCTCCTTTTGTAATCACATCATGAAATGACAAGAAACTCCCGCAAAGAAGAAATTTCTGTAAAGAATAAATAAAAACAGTAGATAAAGAAACATTAGTTAAACCAAACTCAGTCTCAAACAGCTTTTCTTCAGCCACATTCTTGATTTTCTGACACCTATACTTGGCTTCACTCTCATTTGTTTTCCTCAAGGTTGTGTTTGCGCTCTTTTTCTTTTTCTCATTGATTTTAGCCTTACTAATGATCTTACTCTCATTAAAACTCTCAGCTACTACTTCATCTCGTTATAGTACACTCTCATGTACAACAAATTCTTCAACCATCTCATTACCAATATTGTTCTCTCATGGTTCCATAAAATGTACCTTATCGACATTACAATGTCTCTCATTACTCGTACTCCTTTGAAAATACAACACATCATCATATGCGTGCTGGGGTGTTAAAGGAACAGGAGTAATGACTTTTTCACCACACTTGACTAAATACCTTTTCCTATCCATATCATAAACCATCTTGTTAACTTATACCAAGGCTTGCCCAATAATATATGTGTAGTACTCATAGGAACTACGTCACAAACCACCTCATCAATATATTTTTCCCCAATAACAAAACTTACCACAACTCTATGACTAACCTCAACCACGCCAAATTCACTCATCCACATGTAAGGTTTATCAATAGGTATCAATGGTAACCCTAACTTTTCAACTAGTTTATTACTAGCTAAATTGGTAGGATCCTTTCTACAGATGATCATACTACACGCTCTAGTGTTGATGTGGCATCTTGTGCGAAAGACGAAGACCAAATTATTTTGAAAATTTCTATCCATGGTCTCAAATTCTCTGTCTATCTCAAAATAAACAAATTAGTAATGATAAATATGTAAAACAAATTATGTAACTTCAAAATCTCACATGCTCACGTATTTGCACTCAAATACGTAAAACTCTACTCCACTTGTGTTTGCACTCAATATAATATGAATTTGACTTACCAAAGAAGCTCACAACATTGTGTAATCTTCAAACTAGCATAAACAACGAGAAACTAATATTTGGAAAATGAAGTAATGCGAGTTAGAATTAGCAAATACATAGACTCAATTCAAAGAATACTTAAAGCTAGAATAATTGAAATATAGAAATCACAAACTAGAACAACAGACAAACAAGCATGCAAACAATTGCGGACGTATGCAAATTTAGACGGAAATTTGGTTCCTCAATATAAATTTTGATGAGTTACCATTCTCGAACACCCAAATGATAAAATAGAACCAATAAAATTCAATAAAACTTTTGTAACATCCTCGATCTGGAAGATGCTACGGGCAGAGGATAGACCGTACTATCCCCATAAGCATCTGACTTACTGACTGTGAAAAATATCGTTACTCTTTTCAAATATAACCTCTCATATGAAACCAATGCCCAAAACTAAGACATAGTATAAAATAATTCATATATGACTGAATATATAAATATAAACTAACTTAATAACTCCGTACATGAATTCTCACATACATCTATAGTATACAACTATCTGTATTGTACTTCACTTAACTTGACTAGACTCAGACACTGGCTGGACTCTTATTCTCTCTGACTCACACTAGTGGACTCCAAACCCTAGTGACTGCATCAGTATCCATCCTCCCGAGCTCTTCCTCCGAGAGTACTGTAAGAACGAAAAACTGGGAGTGAGGGGGTTAGATCATCATACGATCTAGGTGAGTGGACACAAAACTGAAAAACTTATATAAAAGCATTTGTTTCTAAATCCAAAGTTTCAGAAATAACTTTATATGAAAACTTCATCTGAAATCTCTCTTATAAATCTTATCTTTCTAAAATCTGCTTTCTGAAAACTGTTTCTAAAGTCCGATTTCCCTAGAAGTCTGGTATCTGAAAACTGATCTGTATATGAAAAACTTGACGTATGAGGGCGTTACATATCTCCATCCCCTCATACGCCTATCTGGAGCCAAGAATGCAAAACCATGACTTTGGGGCGTTACGTATCGTTGTCCCCCTAATCACGCCACTCTTGTCTCTGAAACTGGTGGTCTTGGGGCGTTACGTATCGCCATCCCCCAAGCCACTGAACTGTTGGACAATTATGACCAATAACATCACTATTTGTACAGAACATGGTGTTGTTGTAAAAATTAACTATGTGATAAAGGAAATTGCTCTTTTATCATTTGTTATTGGATTACCAACATACATAAATGATAAAAGTCCATATGATTAGTTCTGGATTAATAAGATATGAGACAATATTAATCCACTAACGTTTAATCATTAAATATCCCTAGTCATAGTATTATCGAGACTGGACATCGATAATGCGGAATAGACTAGTATTGCACTTGTGCCCGTTGTGGGAGCATAACGACATAGTTCTCATATATTTAAGTATTGGATACTTATGCAAGTGTGATGAAAGGTTGTGTTTACCGATGGTACGGAAACAGCTTCGCTCTAGATAGACCCCTCGGAATCCCATTGGTAGTATGACTATGTGTCTATGGGAATCCGATTCATGGTAGGTGTATGTGGTCTTAACCCGAGACTTGCATCCCTAATACTTGCGACAATCAGTATACTTTGGTTTTGATCATCCAGAGCTTTAACAGGTTCTGTGTACGCCTCTTCTGGGTATACTGAGAATCGTAGTGTATTGGGTGTGATGTCAAGATGGAAGTATCACTCCGGTCATATGGAGATGATGATCACGCTGGATACGGAACTAGTACTCCTTAGTACTACAGTCATCAGGATAATATGACTAGGTCATGATTATCCGATTATAGAGACTAGTTACCAGATATCTGATATATGCTTCATACGGGGCAGACACAATTCCAGCCCCAAACCTATCATGTGACATTCGATACTGGATCGCTATACGTAATACTACGTATACTACGTCTGACATAGATTATATATTCCTAAAAGAATATTTCTGGAGAATTGGGTAGGCATGGTGCTTTGCTAGAAGCCAACCATGTCTTGTAAATCGGTAAGAACGTGGTACCGGGTACGCACGTGTTCGGATAATCCGGCGACCGGATTTACTGCCAGCATATCCAGAGATCTCATGGGTCGCTTCCCGAAGATTCACCAATGACGTATGACTCGAACATAATTAATCTGGGATTAATTGGAAGAGAGAGAAAATTAATCTAGGATTAATTACGGAGAATTTTATCTGGGATAAAATTCAATTAATAGAGAGAGAACGATTAATTTGGAATTAATCGATAAAATAATATATTCGATATATTAAATGAAATTACATTTCATAACGGAATTAAAATTAGATTTTAATTCGGGCTAACGAATTAATTTAGAATTAATTCGCGAGCGACTTTAATAGTAATTTTGCTAGGCATAATTATTTAATTAAATTTGATTTTATTAAGTCGCAACGGAAAATTCGTTAATTCGGAATTAACGAACCCGAGCCCGGAATGTGTTTGCGGGCCCACTCGGATTTTGAATTAAAGTGGGGCCCACACTTGTCACATCACCTAGTCAACTTTATCAACTTTTTATTGATAGAAGTTGGTGGGATTTTGATGGGATTTTGATGGTTGCTTGTTTCTTACACAAGCATTATTAAAATTGATGTGAAAGTGACATATATCAATTTTTTTTAAGTTTGGTAATTGATATTATTGATTTTGGAAAATCAAAATATCCAACTCACTCATTTTTCTCTCCATGGCTGAATTTGGCCTCCATTTTTCTCTCCAAATGCCGTGAGCCTAGGGCTTATTGGTTCTTGATTTTGCTTCAAAATATTGCAAGCTAGCACTTCAATGAGTCATTCAAAGGTGTTAGGGACACTAACCCTTGAGTTGAAGCTCAACATACATCAAATGAGAGCTTGGAGCAAACTTCAAAGGTTGGAATTTTTGTTATCTCCTACATCCTCTTAGCCGATCAAAGTGAGTATTTTCCTCTACTTTTCTTTGCGTATTCACATGTTTTATGCTTAATGATCTTGGTTATTGTTCTTAGAGAACCCAACATGAACTAGAGCCGGTAGTGCTAATCCATGCCACTACATGACCCTGAAATTAGGGTCTAGGGGCGTTACATATCGCCATCCCCTAGCCCTGAACTAAGATCTGGGGGCGTTGTGTATCACTATCCCCCTAGTCCTCTACATGTGTACATGTTCTCTGTTCGTCAATTCCAAACTGTAGCAAGTTACATACTGAGGTGGGTTTTTCCCCATGCCTCGAAAATCATAAAACTTATGCTTTGAAAACCTTTATTTTAAATCATTTCTTAAAATATGCTAAAAAAATATATCTGATAAGAAATTGGGTAACGCCCTAAAGACGAGAAAAGTTAGTCTGATATCAAAACTATTAAATAAAACTAGTTTGAGGAAAGAGGTCCACTCACCTATTTCGGAACCTGGCTGGCACTGTTTCCCTTAATCGATAAACTTAGGTTCCTACCGATAAACTATAATCGGTAAACTTGGTTAGATTAAAAGCTGTGGAAATGCTTCGAGATTATACTAAGTTTTTTGCATTCAAACAACTACTAACATTCCAAGGTGTATTATACTTATATCATGAAGTACTATTGACTATAAATCGATATGGGGCCTCAAGGGTGGCCTATATTATATACGGTGGGGACTGGAATGGTTTAGAACTGATTTGGGTAAATTTTTATCCTCGAGTCACGATGCAAGGGATTACGCGTCGCGACGTAACTCATCCATAACGTGTCCAAATATTTCCATTACACGTCGTGACGCACAGCCTTATTGCATCGCGACGCGTGCCATTCCAGAAGCATTTCAGGGAAATTCCCATTTCGCGTCGCGACACGAAGCGTTCTGCGTCGTGATGCTAAGCCAAAATTCAGGCCTTCTCTTCTCATCCTCTCATACTCAATTATGGCCAACACATCCTTCAAACATCCCACACAAGCAATCATCAACAATAAACACCCAAAACATCATCAACATCATTCTCAACAATGATTCACATCCAAAATTCACAAATTGGGGCTTTACCCACAATCATCTATTTCTTAATATTAAAACCACACAAACATCAATTGTTCTAACTCAACAATACTTATCAATTCTTAAATCACTCAAAACATCAATTTCCCAAACTTGGATTAAAGTTTCCTTACCTCATCTTTGTTAAATTCCACCATTTCTTAATCATTCAATGTTTGCCATGCTACTATTAGCTTTTCTTCCTTTATTTCCTTCATCTTCCTTCTTCTTCTCTTCTTCATTTTCATGCCTTCTTCTTTCTTTCTTCTTCTCTTCTTCATTCTCATGTCTTCTTCTTTCCTTCGTGTGTTTTGAGAGACATGAATATTATACCCTTTTATACTCCCTTTACGCCACTAAAATGAGAAAATGTGTAGAATTTTCAAGAAACTATTGGAATTTACTAGAATGCCCCCAAGTATTATTCATCCGAAATTTTGATCTGTATTTTTAGCCTATTTTCGGTTTGAATTTGGAAAAATGTTCAACGTAAAGTTGTAGATCTCGATCTCAGCTTTCCGAAAATATAAAATTCATAAAAATCAAAGTTTGTATAAAAATTTTATTGTCCAAATACCATGAATTATCTGGAGTGAAACATTATAACATCTAATGTCGAATTCTCGAAGAATCTATCGATATTCATCTCATAAAAGTATATTTTTCCAAACATGGTTTACATTTTGTAGTACTCGTCTCACAGTATAACAGTAGTTGAAAACCCTGATCGTTATAAATTCTCCCCCTTAAATAGGATTCGTCCTCGAATCCTTTTTAAACTTAGGATATTACCCTAGGTCACAGAGTTCACGGGTTCTTTCTAATCAATAAGCTTAAACTGACTTCATACTCGTGACCATCTTTATTTCCATATGTTAAAATTCTTTCTTCATTAATTCGCGCTAATCAATTTCATTATATCTAGGTGACTAAGCTCTCCGTTAAACTGATCATTCATTTTATTTCCAATGAATACATCTTAGTCGTTCTCTTACCTTAACTTTTGTTTCATACCTTATGCTTCTCTAATTCTTGATCAATAGGGAACTTCTCCCCTTGTTTTCATAAATTCCTGCTAATATATTTTACACTACGGCCGTACTATAGCTCTTATGGTGCATCAGAGAAACCTTTTCTTAGATTTTTCACTATATTTTACTTTCACCAACTTATTACTCGCATGCGCTATATCGGTTCTGAATGGTATTAGATAGTTTGATTTCTTACCGAGGATTCAACGCCTTTTAATTTGTTTCATATAACCATTGGGCTAGATTTTTCTACCTTTACTTGCTTCATCTTCCGAAAGTACTGTGTGTCATGTAATGGGTTTCTTCACTCATACCTTAACTCTGGAAGGCATATAAATACATCTATTCATACCAAGTTTTTTATTAATACCGTTCTACGACTTTTCTTGCCTTTGCTCATCTGTATACCTTAGAACCTTGGAGTGTAGGGTCTGATTTTTTATGTACCTCTTGTTCACTATTATTGATTACCAATGAGTTGGTACTAAGGAGTTTGGTTCCAGTTGCTTCTCTAGGGCTTAACTGTATGTATATTTTTGCTTAAACTGTATTTTTTATAACGTGAATGATGGCGTTCGATTCTAGTTACAGTTCATACTTTCTTCTTACCCTTACTTCCATTGTTATTAAGTCCGATTACGGTGGTCCAAATTAACCTTGTTCTCTATAGTTTAATGTCGTCAAGGGTCATTTCTCAAATATATGCAAATATACCACACCTTGAGAACTTATTCGTCATGCTAACTGCAACTTTACAATAACTTATCTTCTCGATTCCATGATATACTATATATCTACCAAACCACCCATACTCATGGTTTAGTCTGTCTCAACCCGTAATGGTTTGGTCAACTATGATTGGGGCTGAGTACTTAATATGATTTACGTGAGCTAACACGTAAGGGATCTTTGGTTTCATTCTGATACTAAGAAACCTTGTTGTTACTCACTTTTATTTTTTCTTATTAGGTATTCTCTCCTACCATTGTTGCACCTAGACAGCTTTACTTCCAAACCTTTTCCTTAGTATTCTTTTCATCTTCTACTTTATCTCATTCTACATTGAGAACTTCCTTGGTCTATTTCTCTATCTTCCTACTTGAGGGATATATTCTTTCTTTACGTATCCACTTATTACGCTCTAATTCTGGCTCATTGTACCTCCGTCATTACTTAACTACTATTTATTCTCTGTACTACTCCATCTGTATAACTCCTCTCCTAACTCTTTTGCTCAGAGCTGTGACTTATTTATATTATGTTATAAAGAACGTGTGAAGGTTTTAAGTTTCGGTTCTCTTTCACTATACTTTCACTTATTCTTGGAGTATCTTGAGGCAACCTTGAAAGTCAAACTCTGCTATTATTTTCTATCGAGGGTTGGGAGGGTGGGAACTTATCATGAGGCTTTCCTACACTAGGGTATTACTTATTAAAAACTATCTGGTTTGCTCTCTCCTGCTTTACCTCTGATTATTTTCGATTATCGAATACACTACCTACCTCCTCGGCGAAATTCCCCTATAGTCATATTTTCTAAAAATTATTACACTGCCCAATTAACTTCTCTTTATTTAGTCTCTGTCATTAATCTTCTGAAGTCGTTCCTTTGTCTCTCTGAGTGCTGCTATACTCTCTTTACTATTCTTCTTTAAGAAACTTACACTGCTACATAAGTTCCTTTCTTGTCCCAGTTCCTTAAACTCCTTATACCTTTACTTTCTTGAAAACTCTTTCAATTTAGATTGTTTAGGACATCTCCTACTACTAACCTTTAGTTCAAGTATTACTTTTTACCTGGTCTTTTTCTTCTCAATACCATGAGACTCTTTATATGTTGTACACTATATTCCTGAGAATCATTCTTCTAGTCTCTTCATATTTCTAGGTCTTACTTCCTTAAGGATCATTTGATTCAATGGTTTCTTCCAGACTTAGCTCAACTTATCATGGCTTCGAACTACTATATATTATGCTTCTTATCTAGGTTTTATTAGACTCATCAATTTGGTTGCCTTGCCATCTCACAAATCATCTATTCTGTCAATGGCTCTTCTTCACTGATCCTTCACTTTACTAGGCATCTAAGTTGAGGAGTGAGCATATACATTGCTTAAAGATCTACAAATATGCAATTCTAATTTACACTTAAGCTTGGTGATGATCTGGTTAGGTGTTTGCATGTTTTTCAAGAATTGAGATTTCTAGAAGGAATAATTGTTGTTCCTTCTACGGGAACCTGATCGATTACTCCATTACTTAGGGTTTTACTGACTTCTCTTGTTACTTCTCGCATACCTCTTATCATTTGTATATCATATTTCTTTGCTCTGCGCTTTTCTGCCGAGGCTAGTAGTATTTTGTTCTCCTATCTACTTTCTAGATCTCCGCTCTCATTTTTTTTACTTTAAATCTCAACTTTGGCACCATATTCTACTGCCCATACTAGTACTCGTGTCACTTCTTAAATATCTCAAACCTCTCAGGTCTTATTCTTTATATTTTTACAGATTTCTTCTAACTTGGGTTGATCTATGGGTTCTACTACATTTGGTTTATCTGTGAACTCCTACTAGTCTTGCAAACCTTGCTCTGAGTTGCCTTAATCTTTGGGCTACCGTGGGTTTTTTATATCCTCAAAACTTCCTTGATTTTTTTTCTAAGTGGTCTGCCTTCCAAGGTCTTTTCATTTCTTAAGATGGACTTTTGTTGGGTTTTTCTTACAGTCGTCTATATCTATGCTGGTAGGAACTACTTTATATCCCATCGATTGTTTTCTTTATGTCTCTTAGGTTTTTATATCTTTATCCGGGTACTCTATGTCCTGGTGGAGTCTATTGCTCATGTAGGGTAGGTATGAGCTAGCCTCTATCAGGACAACTTCCTTAACTGGCATCACAGAGAAGTGAGGATATGGGTAGGTCAGGGCCTTATTGGATTCTTTGGTTAGGGCAACCATTCATTTTCTGACGTCATTTATCTTTCTTGCCTGCAGGCCTGGGTTAGGGAATCTAGAATCTCTACATCCTTATGGCATCTCACATTCATTAGAAGTTCCCATGACTAACCTTTATTTTCTTGTTTCTTGTGCCTTATAGTTGTTCTTGGTTATTCGGGGAATTCACTATCTACACGAGGTGTTCATGAGCTATTGAATATATTTGGAAAAATTTCTTGAGGAGGAAAGGAATTTTGCTTGAGGAAAAGAAACTTTGCTTAGATCTATTTGGCATTTTACACTTGTTTAGACTTGCTATACTCTTCTTTACTACAAGTCTTGTATTATCTTTTATTATCTAACTCTGTGTCTCTGATTCTTACTACTATAGGTTTTGGCATTTTCTTATCTATCTGCTTTCGTGCCTCTATCTCCATTTGCTTCTGATTGCTTAGATATCCACATTCTTTCTTTTACTTCTCTTTCTAACTTTTTTCTTTATCTTTCTATTTTCCTGAGTGGGTACTCTTGGAACTTTACTATCTCTTTGTCTCTTTATCTTTCTTCGTCTTTGTCTGTCTAAACATTTATACATTCTTCATGTTTTCTTTATAGCTTTCATATCATATTCCCTAGGGTAACTTGTCTTAGATCATTACTGTTTAATTGTATAGCTCGTTATGGACTTCTGGTAATAAACCAGGGTTACTACAGGAGAATTCTTAACTTGGATCTAGAGCATCATTGTTCTCGTAAGGAATTCTATTTGATTAGTCTAGGAAAGCTTACTAACCTGTCTATACACATTTGAATACGTACTCGTGGATTAGATACTGGAGATGTAGTGCCTTGCATACGAGCATCCCGGGCATACTACATATACAAAACCCCAACACTCTACCCACTACAGTCACTGACTCCCTATACCATGCTCTGATACCATCTTTGCAACATCCATGATCTGGAAGATTCTACCGGCATGGGATAGACCGTACTATTTGCATAAGCCTCTGACTTATTGACTGTGAACAATATCGTTACTCTTTTCAAATATAACCTCTCATATGGAACCAATCCCCAAAACCAAGACATAGTGCAAAATAATTCATATATGACTGAATATATAAATATAAACTTACTTAATAACTTCATGCATGAATTCTCACATACATCTCTAGTATACAACTATCTGGACTGTACTTCACTTAACTTGACTGGACTCAGACACTGGATGGACTCTTATTCTCTCTGACTCACACTAGTGGACTCCAAACCTTAGTGACTGTATCAGTATCCGTCCTCCCGAGCTTATCTTCCGAGAGTACCTGCAAGAACATAAAATTGGGAGTATGGGGGTTAGATCATCATACGATCTAAGTGAGTGGACGCAAAACTGAAAAAATGATATAAAAGCATTTATTTCTAAATCTAAAGTTTCAGAAATAACTTTTTATGAAACTCTTTTCTGAAAAATTCATCTGAAATCTCTCTTATAAATCTTATCTTTCTAAATCTTCTTCTCTGAAAAATATTTCTAAAATCAGATTTCTGAAAACTGTTCCCTAGAAGTCTGGTATCTGAAAACTGATACGTATCTGAAAAACTTGACGTATGAGGGCGTTATGTATCGACGTCCCCCCATACTCCTATCTAGAGCCAAGAATGCAAAACCATGACTTGGGGTTACGTTATCGTATCGCCATCCCCTAAAGCATGTCACTCATGTCCCTGAAACTGGTGGTCTTGGGGCGTTACGTATTGTCGTCTGCAAGCCACTGAACTAGAGCAGGTAGTGTTGATATATACTACTACTTGACTCTGAAACTAGGGTCTAGGGGCGTTATGTATCACCGTCCCCCTAGCCTTGAATTAGGATCTGGGGGCATTACGTATCGTCGTCCCCCCAGTACTCTACATGTGTACATGTTCTCTGCCCGTCAATTCCAAACTGTAGCAAGTTACATACTGATGTGGGTTTTTCCCCCATGCCTCAAAAATCATAAAACTTATGCTTTGAAAAACTTTATTTTAAATCATTTCTTAAAATGTGCTAAATAAAATATATTTGATAAAGAAATTGGCTAACGCCCTAAAGACATGAAAAGTAAGTCCGATATCAAAACTATTAAATAAAATCAGTTTGAGAAAAGAGGTCCACTCACCTATTTCGGAACCTGGCTGGCACTGTTTCCCTTAATCGATCAACTTGGGATTCCTGCTGATAAATTATAATCGGTAAACTTGGTTAGATTAAAAACTGTGGAAATGCTTCGAGATTATACTAAGTTTTTGCATTCAAATACCTAGTAACATTCCAATGTGTATTATATTTATATCATTAAGTACTATTGAGTATAAACCGATACAGAGCCTCAAGGGTGGCCTCTAACATATACGGGTGGGGACTAGAATGGTTCAGAATTGATTTGGTAAATTTTTGTCCTCGAGTCACGATGCAAGGGATTGCGTGTCGCGACGCAACTCATCCAGAACGTGCCCAAAAATGTCCATTACACGTCGCGACGCACAGCATTATTGCGTCGCGATGTGCGTCATTTTCGAAGCATTTTTAGGAAATTCCCATGTTGCGTCGCGACGCGGAGCGTTCTGTGATGCGATGCTAGGTCAAAATTCAGGTTTTTTCTTCATCCTCTCATACTCAATTATGGCCAACACATCCTCCAAACATCCCACTCAAGCAATCATTAATAATAAACACCCAAAACATCATCAACATCATTCTCAACGATGATTCACATCCAAAATTCACAAATTGAGGCTTTACCCACAATCATTTATTTCTTAATATTAAAACCACACAAACATCAATTGTTCTAACTCAACAATACTTATCAATGCTTAAATCACTAAAAACATCAATTTCCCAAAACTTGGATTAAATTTTCCTTACCCCATCTCTGTTGAATTCCACCATTTCTTAATCATTCAATGTTGCCATGCTACTCTTGTCTTTCATCTTCCTTTATTTCCTTCTTTTTCCTTCTTTTTTCATCTTCTTCCTTTCTCTTTTCTCCTTTTTTCCTTCTTTCCCCTTTTCTTCTCTTCTTCTTCTTCTTCCTTCTCACGTCTTCTTCTTTCCTTCTTTTGTTTTTAGGAGACATGAATAGTATACTCTCTTTTTATACTTGGCCACTAAAAATGAGAAAATGTGTAGAATTTTCAAGAAACTAGTGGAATTTACTAGAATGCCCCCGAGTACTATTCATCCTAAATTTTGAACTATATTTTTAGCCCATTTCCAGTTTGAATTTGGAAAAACGTTCAGCGTAAAAGTTATAGATCTCGATCTCCGCTTTCCGAAGATATAAAATCATAAAAATTAGAATTAGTATGAAAAGTTACGGTCCAAATATCATGGGTTGTCCGGAGTGGAACATCATAACATCTAATGTCGGATTCTCGAAGAATCTACCGATATTCATCTCATGAAAGCATTGTTTTTCCAAACATGGTTTACATTTGGTGGTACTCGTCTCATAGTGTAACAATAGTCGAAAACCCCGGTCGTTACAATTTTGAACTTTTTTTACTCTGTTTTTTTTTGTTTCTTCAGATCACTTGAGCTCTCAAAATAATTTGAAGTGTTGATCAGTTTGGAGTCCTATATTGGATGGGTATGGTTGCTTATCGATTCTAGTAGCTATGTTTTACTCACAAGTTAACCGGTATGGAACTACATCGGTTTTCGTATCTATGAAATGCATAAGTAGACTGGTATGAAGGCCGGTATGGGACCGGTATGTCGGTCATCGAAAAATCAGAAAGGCAAAAACACTTATGAAATATAAAAACCAATAAAAAACAAGAATCAGATGAACAAGTATCTTGATGATCAATGATTATGCCCAAAAATTACTATTGGTTATCGCAGTATAGTTGGGTTGTCGATTCCTATGAGAGATGGTTACAAGGAACTAATTTTTCTTAAACAAAAACGTTAGCAATAACATAAAGAAAAGATAATGATTTAGTTGGTAATATGAAATAAAACTATGGAAAATACTTTGAGAGTTATCAATAGAGAAAAACAGCAAAGCGTCGGGAATCCCTCTTGTATCAACTTCCTATATTCAGTTATTTATTCTTTTTATTACTCAATTGAAGGTTTCACATCCCAACCCAACAATCGGAAGATATTCAATTCAAAAAACATTAATTCTAAAGTAATCGATGATTTACTTTCTCTACATTAACAGCACACAAAGTTATCATTATGACCTATCTAACGTCAAAAATATACCCACAAGCAATACTGAAGCAAAAGATCAACTCATAAACAACTTTACCAGTCACAACTTGGTTTCCCAATCACACATAGAAGAATCATGATTATTCCTATATGCAAGTTGGTAAAACACAATCTTTGGATTCATATAATCATAAGATAATAAAGAATAACAAAGCATTTATATTAAACGTTAAAGTGTATTTAGGAATCACGACTTGAATATAAGAGTTTAAATACAAGAGTTCATCCTTAGTCTTACCTAGAGATTAGTTCTCCATGTAGAATAGAGGCATGGCCTTGATAAATCGAAGAGACATCCTGTCGGGGTTGAATCTTTTTCGTTCTTTTCTCTCAAAATTGTATTTGTGGCTCTTTGTTGTGTGTTTCTTCTCTCTTTCTCTCCTCTTTTTCTCCCCCTAGGGTTTTGGGACGAGCTTGGATTTATATAGAGAAGTCTCGGAGGCCTTATTTGCGTAACAATAAAACTAAGCAAAAACCCTGGAAAATGTTTCCCTGTCGCGCGAGCCTTTGCACGTAGCGACGTATTACCAGGCTTGCAGGATAATGATTCACGTATTTCTACTCATTCTGTGCGCTTCCGATATGTCCGTAAAGTTCTGAAACGCATGTAATTGATCCAATCTTCATGTTCCATTGCTTCATAATAATAAAACATGATAATCAAGCCGAGTTAGCGATGTTCAAAGTACATTTTCAAGGTTATGGAATATTGCACACAAGGGTTCTCGTTCTCCAAACCATGAAATGTTAGGAGATACTATATCATTCCAGGTTTAAAATCTATATGTGGTGCCTTAGGAGAAAATATTATGCACGATGGTGTAGTTGTGCGAGTGGGATGGAAGTACTCTTCAAGAGTCCTCATGAGTGGTCTCTCCTACTCACTCATGGTGTGTGTGCTAGATGTAGATGGTGTGGCAATAAGATTATCAAACAGACTTTCTGAGTCTGAGTTTTCCTCCTCTCAATCCTAACAAATCTACCAAACTTATCCCTACGTCTAGGCATGCAATTAATTAAACACAAATAAAACTAGAAATAAAAATAAAGATTAAACTAAAAATAATAAATAATTAAAATTAAAATAAAATTAAAACTGAAATAAAATAAAATAAATAATTAAATAATTAAAATAATAAAATAATAATCAAAACTAACTAAATCTCTAAATTGAAATAAAATAAAATAAATAAGTAAATAATAAAAAAATAAGATGAAACGAAGTTACCGCTTTTGTTATTGACCAGCCAACTTGCTCTTTTTGCTTGTAAACCGTCTCCTCCGACAATGGCGCCAAAATTTAATACGCCCAAAAATACTTGCGGTTATCGCAGTATAGTGAGGGTGTCGATTCCTCAGAGAGATGGTTACAAGAAACTAATTTACTTAAACAAAACGGTAGCAATAACTTAATGAAAGATAATGATTTAGTTAGTATGAAAAAAACTAATGGAAAATACTTTGAGAGTTATCAATAGAGAGAAACATTAAAGCGTCAGGAATCCCTCTTATATCAACTTCTTATATTCAGTTATTTATTCCTTTTATTACTCAATTGAAAGTTTTCACATCCCAAACCAACTATCGAAGATATTCAATTCAAAACACATTAAATTCTAAAGTAATCGATGATTTACTTTCTCTATGTTAACAGGATAGAAAGTTATCGTTATGACCTATCTAACGTCGACAATATACCCATAGGCAATACTGCAGCAGAAGATCAACTCATAAAATAACTTTATCAGTCACAACTTGGTTTCCCAATCACACATAGAAGAAGCATGACTATTCCTATATGCAAGTTGGTAAAACACAATCTCTGGATTCATATAATCATAAGATAATAATTAATAACAAAGCATCAATTGTATTAAACGTTAAAGAGTATTTAGGAATCAACAACATGAACATAAGAGTTTAAATACAAGAGTTCATCCTTAGCTTTTCCTATGAGATTAGCTCTCCATGTAGAATAGAGATATAGCCTTGATAAATCAGAGAGACATCATGTCGGAGTTGAATCTTATTCGTTCTTCTCTCTCAAAATTATATTTGTGGCTATTTCTTGTGTGTTTCTTCTCTCTTCTCTCCTCTTTTCTCCCCTCAGGTTTTGGATGAGCTTGGATTTATAGAAAAGTCTTGGAGGCCTTATTTGCGTAAAAACAAACTAAATAAAAACCTTGGAAAAAATTTCAGTGTTACGAGCCTTTGCAACGCGACGCGTGGCCGGGCTTGCAGGATAATGATTCATGCGTTTCTACTCGTCCCATGCACTTCTGATGCGTCTGCAAGGTCCCGAAACATATGTAATTGATCCAATCTTCATGTTCCATTGCTTCATAATAATAAAACATAAAATAACTATAATTAAGATTAAATACATGATAATTAAGTCGAGTTAGCGATGTTCAAAGTATATTTTCATGCACTTATCAACCAACAAACACAATAAAGACTAAATAAAAAACACAAAGTAAAGATAGAAAAATCAGACCTTGGAACCCTAAGCTCTGATACCAAATGACGCGAAACTCAGTTGGAGGATTAGGCCAAGCAAGCTCCTCACAGCAGATAGAACCCCAAGAACCGCGAATTTGATTTTGTAAGAACAAACCCTCCCAAAGCCACATGAAAAAACCATAAAGAACTTGTCTTTGAGAACCCTTAAGTTGATTCCTTGTAGTGTTCTGCCAGTATGGAGACGCCACTAAGGTTGCCAGTATGGAGACGCCACTAAGGTTGCCACAAAGAGGAATCCCTCCCTTAAGCTTGAATTTTGTCCATAGCCATTTCTTTGAGAAGAAAAATCGAAATTGTATTATTTTATTCATTAAGAAATAAGTTACAATATATAGCACAATGAAAGAAACCCTAATGGATTCAAAATGACCAAAACACCCTTAATGTCTAACTTATGGTTACTTAAATGTATGCCCTTAATATTCATTTAACAACCTAGAAAACTTTCCATAAAAGTCAAAAGTAATAAAAACTTAATCAAAAACTTGCCAAAAAAGTCAATAAAGGAAAAACAACAAAATCAAAAAAAATCCAACAAAGGTGTCAAGTTTTTTCAAAGCCATGTTCAAATTGTCTTATTGATAGAAAAATCCCTAAATTTTGTGGCCTTCATGTATATAGACCAATTATGTGTTTTGAAGCCCAATAAGTCTTGTCTTGGTGTTGGACTTAATTAGGCTTGATTCGTCAAAGGTATTTGACTTCCGAATTGCTGGTGTGTCCATCTCATATGACTTACAATGGCTCCATTATATTGAGGCCATGTCCTTTGATGCTCCATGTGTGGCTTAGATCATGTCATTTTATCAAGGGCTATCCCCGAGAGTATATTCAGCCGAAGTTCTCGAACATGCATGACATCCTTCAAAATTAATGTACACCGGACATTTTCCGATGATCCCAGAAGAACTGATATTTCCCATCTTCATTGAACCAAAGTCTATTGCTTTATATGTTGTGAAGAAATCTTTGTGAGAAGTGACGTGGTAGGATCATATAGTATCTATCACCCACTCAACATCTTGGGCTACGGTGTGAAGGCATGTCTCTTCCAACATGTAACATATGGCTACATCTCTTTGGACAACTACTGGTGTCTCTCTTTCGTTATTCTTCGGCTGGAAATTGCTTTGGTTCTACTCTCGTTGCAGTTTTCGGTAATTCTTCTTTAAGTAGTCTTTTATGCCATAATGATAGCACTTATGGGTAGACATTATTCCATCTGAGGATCTACCTATGGTTGTGTTTCTATATATCCCTCTTTCTTTTCCTCTTTGCCTTCCTCAATTTTATGTGATGAAGGCTTTTGTCTGCTATAAGCCAATGTCTTTTCTTCTGGACTCTTCATTCGAGAAGTCATCTTTTACCATAGGTATAATAAGTTTGCCTCCTGGAGCAAAATTGCTGAGAGTAACCAGCAATATGTCCCAGCTATCAGGAAGAGAAATGAGTAGTAGGAGGGCTTGTACTTCATCTCCCAGCTGCATGTCTAGTGCAGACAGCTGATTTACTAAGCTCAAGAACTCATTGGTGTGTTCTGCAATGGAAGTTCTACTCTGTAGCTTCAAATTCACCAAATGCCTCATTAACAAGGCTTTATTCTGTGCTATCTTAGCTTGGTACATGCCTTCCAGATTTATTAATATTTCATAAGCATCTGTATCATGTGCTATATGGTGGAAGACACTGTGGCTGATCCACTGCCTAATCTGACCAAGAGTTCTGTTGTTGAGTTAGTTCTAGTCACTCTCTTTAATAGAATCTGGTCTCACTCCCTTCACCTCGATCATATCGAACATATCTTTGTAGTATAAATAATCGATCATCTGCGGCCTTGAAAGGGAGTAATTGGTTGTTGTCAGCTTTATCATTGTACTAGAAGAGGAATCTTCCACTTCCATTTTAAGTTTAAAGTTTAAAATGAAAATAGGATAAAATCGAGGCTGATTTTCATAAATCGGAGGTCACCGTAATGTTTGGAATGATCGAAAATGGTGGATTTGATACTTCAATGGTCCAAATCTGACACAGGGCCGATTTACAAATTTCTAAAATATCTGGGGCTAAAATATAAATTTTAGAGACATCAGGAGGATCAATGAAATTTACCAGGTTTGCTTATAGTCTAACACATGGCAGATGACTCTACCGGAAATACTTACGTGGCATATAACTATACCAGATAAGCTAATGCGGCAAATGACTATATCGAAATTGATGAGGTGACAGCTGACATGGTTGATGACTGTACCGGAACCGGTGATGTGGTGACGACGAGGTGGTTGGCTGATGAACACTAAAAAATGTATATTTATTAAAAGAAAAATTAATTATTTGATACATGTGATTTCATTAATCTCCTTAATTTAGCACATTTGTGAAATAATAATTAAATTTATGTTTTATATATTTTATTGTGATTTTTATTTCTTATGTAGGTGAATAATACCTTAGCAATATTATCAAATTCGGGTACGTTCTCTGTGAAGTCATGTTACAACAATCTGATATTGAATTATGGTAACATTGTTTCTTAAAATCTTCCATTTATTAGGAAAAGTTATCCGTCAAAAAAACCCAAATATTTTGTTGTCTAGTATTCTTGGAGAAGTTTCAAACAAAAGATTGTCTTTTTAAAAGATGCACT